>JABFFG010000326.1:0-20217 GCA_013623685.1 Fusarium transvaalense
GTCTGCTTGGGTTCACTATAGCTAAAATACACAACTGTTACAGAGCTTTAGCATCATGAATCCGATGCTATCACAATGCTTTAATGAAGCTCGATCAGATGAGAGGCTCTCGGGGTAGTATAGGCCATGTGTGCAAAGAGAGTGTATAGATAATGAGTGAGGTCTGGCAGCCGGGGTACTAGCAGAAGACAAGATAGCAGCCACGTTACACATCAGGGAGAGCGTGTGGAGAGGTATGTTGTGTAACAGACATCCTTGCCGAAAGGTAACGCCTCTTCGATCATGCTTCTAGACATTCTCAATCGGCAGACAGGGCTGTTTCGGCCCGGACTGAGACACATCGCTAGTCAACTCACAAGAGATCAGACTTGCTCTTCTTTTAGTGATGATAAACTAGAGGCGGGGATGCCGTAACCGGCGAAATTTCAGCCAGCCACAGTCGATACTCTATAAAGCCGAGAACACACTTCTAGAGACAGTTCTAAGACATACCGTAATGACTAGATACCCCTGCAAGCTAGACTACCGTTGGTTGTCAGTTGTCATTTGTGACGGAATAGCCCGTCCCGCGCCACATTGCAACGTCAGATTACTCTAGTTCAGATCGGGAAGCTACCCTGTAAACCACTTACCTCTCACTGGTAACTAATTCCCAAAGGACAACTTGTCTGTACAAGGGATGCACTTGCGGCTGTCATCAAGCAGGGTGAACTGTAATGTTTTCGCGCGTCGCAGCATTTCACCTAATTATCATGAGAACCTAAAAGAAATTACTACAAGTCCCAAAAGGCCATGATTGCATTGGTGCATTGTGGTGTCGTCGCCAAGCTGCAAAGCAAAGTGGTGAAAGGTGTAGGCATATCTTGTAGCAATCTGAGAAGTGGGAAATAAAAAGAGTTTTATCGATAATAATCTCTACACTTAGGAGTGATATGAATGAAAAGCTGAAAGTTATAGCTAGGCTCTAGACTCTGAATCTACTGAACAAGCTCCCATTCCTCTCCATAGCCAATAGCCTGGGTGACTTGAATGCTATCATGCTCATCAGGCTGTCCTTGGGCAAGGAAGTTCTTCTTGAGATCGCCATAGTACAAGGCACCGCTGCGTCCGCTAAGGGTCAGTTCACCATCATCGTTGGCGGTGACATATCTCAATCCCCTGTTCCCCATAGCGCCGATGGAGATTGGATCTTTGTCGATCAGAACAAGGTTGTTTTTGTCGCCGTTCTGCTGTCCAGTAATGCGGACAACAAAGCGAGTGCGGCCCTTCTTGCTAGCGTAAATCAGACCACCACTCTCGAACCAGTAAAGGTCCTTGTTGGTTTTGGAACGAACAAAGTACCTAAGGACGCGTTAGTGAGATGGAGATATACGAGAAGTGTGGAATGGACATACGCATTACCGCTTACAACATCGGTCCTCGGAAGCTGGTCGAAAGTCTGCGTAACCCTGGAATCGCGATCGTACATGAGAGTGAACATTAGCTTGAGCGAAGCCGTCGGAGCAAAGGCATAAATTGTCCCACCGGAATAGGTGTAAAAGTCGGGACTCAAACGCTTGACATCGTTTTTTTCGGAAGCCTCACGCCACCATTCATCAACGGCTTCCGGGGTGGGAGCCGTGATGAGCCAGCGATTTGCAGCCTCGTTGGCCGTCTGCAAAGTCAAGTCAGGACACTAGAGCTTCTTGGATTGAACATCTTCTGTGATTCTAGGGCTTACCCATTTGATAAATGCATAGTAGACCATGATGGGCTTTGGGAACTGTTTGAAGTGTGAAGTGCTGCAGGTTGATGCGAGATGGAGATGGTTCTGAGGATGTTGAGATGAACTGGACCATGCGCGAGGTCATGCTCTTTATGTAATTATGGATTAAGCAGCAGTCGATTACCTCGGACAAAGAGGTACAAGCGTCTGCCATGGCCCAATATCAGCCGATAGACACCACCATAGTGCCACATATCTTCTGCTGAGATTCTGCAAATTCCCCAGCTTCAACATATTTCGCTATTGTTCTCAAGCCGATAGATGTCTTGGCACGAAATCCGCTTACTGTTCATAAACAGAACATCTCCACATGGAAAGTGGCTTGCTGAACCGGAGGCAAGGGAGATGATCGGCAAAAGTTGATCGGACGGGAGGCCCGATCCGCGAGCGATTGACAAGGGATCCATATCAAAGACAGGTTTGTGGGGAAGCGTTCTCTCTTGCTAATTCAGGGATAGATTGTCTTAAGAAAGTTCCTTCTTCACTTAGTCCGAATGGCCCATTCCGAGCTGAGCGTCGGACAATTGCTTAGCTGAACTTTGAGACAAAATGACAAGATTAGAATACCACGATCGTATTGATCCTTTTGAGACTTTTGGTGCTTGTAACCTACTGCTACATACCAGCATCTAATCATATAGTGTTATACGATACTCAATAATTCTGAGGTTTAGTTGATTACACAGCCTAGTTGCAAAGCTAAACGTCCGATTTTAACACATATTCCAGCAATATGAATACCATTAGTTACTGACTAGCTCATCATATAATCGGAAGGATTGTGACAATAACGGTGAGTTTACCAGACATGGGTTGGCTTACTCTGGGAGGCCTTCTGCCGAGCAATGGAAAGACATGTTGTTTCTCAAAGTGATGCTACAGTCCGGCTCCCCGGTGCCACGTCCATCTTGTTGGGCGCAAACTGAGACCTTGATCGTATCATGATCTATATGGATCATGTCTTCTCTTTCCTCGTCCCCTTTTTTCAGCTACAGTTGTTAGGACCCGGCCGCGTATAACTCCGGACACATTTATAAGACAAAATAGTGTCGCTTTCCACACCATCATGTACTTCCTGACTATTGAAGTGAGGAATGTGGTTCCGGTGAAACAAGACTTCTGCAAACTCGTCATCTGGGAACAAAGTCTCAAGCAATCTGACTTACCACTTCTGATAATCCATAAGGCACCTGACCAGGTTTAGAACTCTCACCTGAAGTGAAAACACTTGACTAGACAGATGCTTGAGTAACACAAGGTTTCACAGTCGACTCGTCAACGTAGCTTTGTTTAATTAGACTGTCATTTCATTAACGCTGGGCCGAAGCACGCTTAGGGGACTGCAATGAAGTGATTCAGGCACTAAATATTTAGTTGGCTATATCCAGCCCGTGTGAAGTTAGCCTTGTGACCACTAAAGCTGACATGAGAGTCCAGGCCAGCTTCATATACTTCCTTTTTGAATCTGGGGCCAAGAGACATTTGCTCACTCAAGATGTCGGCAGTTCTAATGGTCTGAATCAAGGCCGGCAAGTCTGTCTTGAGGACATTCTCACTCAGTTGTCATAATTCTTACACCGGATGCCGGTTCTGCCGAGTCGGGAAAAAGGTGACCCAGTCTCACCGACAAGATGAGAGCGGAAGTTGAGGGGGCCGCAGGCTCGCAGTAGGAATGAAAAAGGCCATTAGATATCAGCCACTATATGTAAAGTCAGCATATGCATGAAAAAAAAAAAGAAATGTATTCACAGGAGAGAACGAGGTGGGGATGCCAAGTGTCATTCGCAAAGACGAGATGCATATCGGACAGTCTTGGCAAGCAAGCTATGGTGTTATATTTCCATTCCGATAAGCGTTATAGTCAAGAAGTTATTACTTAGCTATCATGAAGAAAGATGGAATTACTACGCTAGATAATTTTCTCTTGCCTTTAATTTTGCTTTAATCTTAAGGCATATCTCCTTGGAGAAGATCAAGGTTACACATTGAAAAAACACAATATTAATACCTAGCAAATATTCTCTTTATTTCGGCTAGCTATTTACGGGCTCCAAGCGTGACAAACGTTAATAGGAGTACGCTGACTACAATTGGTCAACTCAATAAGCTCTATGATGAGGATATCTTGATGGCATAGCCCATATACCTCTCTAACCGCCGCCTTTCCGCTGTAGCAAAATACCTCCAATAAGTGTGGAAGTTAAGATTTAATAGTCGTTCGACAGACACAACATTCTTCCAAACGATACATATATTTGAACGGCTTGCAGGATCTTCAGTGATATTCAGAAACAGTTAGTGAAATACCTAAGAACGGAACAATATAAAGGGATTACGTTGGTTAGTTTTACAGCCATCCAATAGTACTGACGTGTTTAGGCCTCATCAACCCGCCTTTGCTGAATTTTGTGACGGTGAAACTTCAGTAAATTGGCCCGTTACTTGAGAGGTTCATGAGCGAAACCTTATAGTAGCTAAGTGATTCAATTATAGAGAAAATCGAACTACCGTGTCGCCTCAATTGCTGGCTCAGTTCACAGCAGCGCCACGTCTGACTAATAGCGCTACCATGTCCAAGTGACTCTGGTCGACAGCAATAAGAAGCGCCGTGTTGCCTCTGGTGCTAGATCGGTTGACATCGGCATCAAGCCTCATGAGCACTTGCAAGGTATTCAAATGTCCCCGGGCTGCAGCAAAATGAACTGCTGCATTTCTTTTGCCGGAAGGCCCTCACTTACCAGACGGTTTATTCTTTCGTGAATATACTTGATCCTTAAAACGGAATAGTAGTCAGCATCCATTTTGCCACTGCACAGACGATATCTTGGAAGTAGACAACTATATTACCCCTGTCAGTCACGCAGTCTAGACCCGCACTACAAACAGTAAAACTATCTCGAGCTGAGGCCTAACTAAACTCTAGTCTGCCATACTAATGGAAACTAATGCCAGTAGACTCATAATCAACCACTGTAAATACACTTGTTTGCTTATTTAGATTAAGGTATGGCTTTTCCTTTCGTGAGGTCAAGAGATTCTACCTACTAGTAAGCGGAGAATTGGACTTCCCCTTTCTTTCAAATACCTTTAAACTCCAAAGCTGCCCTTTCATCTCCTGGCAACTCAAATCGGCTTACAATGGCTTTCATTCTTTATTTTGCGATGGCTGTTGCGCTCGCCTACCAGGTCAGAGCCAGTCCATGTCGCCCAAGCAGCACCACCATCGCGCCATCATCTACGGCTTTCGATGAAGATCTGGCCTAGTGAACAGCGTTGACGACTTCAGGCAACGAAAGTCTTGGGGAGACAACTATTTCATCGGCCCCGGATGCTTTGACATCAACGTCTCTGATTGTATCCCGTGACGGCACCTCAGACCAGTCAAGCAACACGATACCAACAAATGAACCGTCAGCAACAACCGATTCATTCGCGTCCATATGGACCTCTGTTACTCTCTCTTCCATGGAGACTTCTACAAATGACCCTACAGCCGATGCCGCTACTACAACGACCATCTTGTCAAGTGGGACAACCACAAGCCAGGATTCATTGAGCACCTCGGAAATTGAGTCTTTGACTACAGATGACACGACTTTTGCGGGTCTCACCACATCGGATGCTGCTACTATGACTATAGAGGCTTCCTCCCTGACTACCGAGGGCAGCGAGACTGCTTTTTCACAAGCTTCTAGTGTTACCGAAGCTACATCATCGATCACGACCTCTGTGGCAACAAGTACAGATGCAACGATATCCGATACTATTACTGCTGAATTAAGCATCACTGAAACCACCACTGAGCAAAGGACCACGACAGCAAAAGAGTCTACTACCGCTTCTACAACAACAGCCGAACCAAACGAACCAACAAACTACTTTCTCAATGCAGGCTTCGAACTGCCCAATGACAACGGCGACTACACTGGTGCACCATCGCTTCTAGGTCGAACCCCCACTGTTAAGGACAACCCCCTACGTGCTCTTTCTGGCTCCCGCTACGCGTACGTACCTACTGACATATGCCAACTCCTTCGATACTGACCCCACGCCACATTGAAATGGTTTATACACAAATAAGTGGAGTTCCCTCCTACACCTTCCGTCAAACATTGTCAGGCATAGAAACAGCAAACAGATATGCTTACACTTACAACTGGGCCCCTACCGACATCGTAGCAAACAACCCAGGCCAAGCTTATCTCAAGTTCACCACATTCATAGGAAACACTCCCTATGAGTTTGAGCAAAGAGCTGAAGTGACCTCGGCGGACCGTTATGTCACAAAGAAGGTCGTCTTTGGGGGCATGTCAGCCCAGGCACCCGGATTTGTGCAGACTCGCGCCCAGTTTGTTAGTTTCTTGAGTCTTTCCCTCCTCTTTGACGACGTCAGTATCTTTGAGTATAACCCGCCATGTACGATCGCTAGTCCCGCACCCAGCGACAAGTGGTGCAACTTTAAGGGCAGCACATACGGCACCTCCAACCCAGAGAAAGCGATTGGTACTATGCAGTATACATCCCTTGAGAACTGTTCCGAAAGCTGCCGGCAGAAACCGACATGCACCCTTATCTCCTTTGTCCTACTCGTTGGAGATAACACAGGACAGTGCTACCGGATGAAGGTTCCGAGGGAGGAAATAGAATACTATGAGAATACTGGTGGACACTCTGTTTATGAGATGGGATGCCTTGACTTTAAGTAGAGGGTTAATACTATAGAGTATCTATGACTTGGCTAGAATTATATATCGTCAACGTAGATAATATCATTCATAAAGACCAGTTACCATCTAAAGCTCAGTACTTTCCTACAAATTGTTTTACCGCATCATCCAAATCAACCGAGTAAAGCCAGTCTACATCAAAAGTCTTTGTCTCAACCTCTTCACCCGCCACCTTTGGCATCCTCCTCTTGTTGATCTCGTTGTTCAACTCAATGATCCTATCCACACGCTCCTGTCTTCCCCTTTGCCAACGATCCAATGAATCACTAAGATCTTTGCCATCTGCTTCCTGCAGCTGTCCCAGAACACCAGCAAAGGTATACACATCTTCAAAAGCCTGGTTCACCCCCTGCCCAGCAGTAGGGGGAATAGCATGGGCTGCGTCTCCAAGGATAACCACGCGACCGTATTTGTCGCTAGACGCCCACTTTTCAAGCTTGGGGAGAAGATAAAACGGCCACAGATTAACCTTGTCGGGTGAAACCTGAGAAGTGGCATTGGATACAATGGAAGGATAATCTTCTTTGCCTTCTCGTAGAAAGTCAACACACCATGTCTTGTCTGAGTTCATGGCTTTCCAAGCATCACGGCCTGGATCCTCTCCTGCAAAGACTTTCTGTTTACCAATAAGAACTTCTGAGCCATCAGCTAGCTGGGGAGCAATGACAAAAGCTCCGCGCTTATCGTGCATGAATGTGGCGGGCAGTTGGTAGTCACCTTCTTCAAGCTTGAGCTGACTTGTTGGGACGGCAGCTGTGACACCAATCATGTTTGTGAACTTGGGTGCTAGATCGGGGTAAAGATATGATCGCACACGAGAGTGAATACCATCAGCACCAATGAGAATATCGGCTGTCTTTTCAGAGCCGTCGGTGAAGCGCCAGGTAATACTATCGCTGGTCTCGCTGACGATCTTGTCGAATTTCCTCGCATATTCAACCTTGATCCCAGCCTCTCGAACAAGGTCAAGAAGAATATTGATGAGTTCAAAACGATACACACGAATACCGGTGTATCCGTACTTTGCCTCGTTCCCAAACTCAAAAACGTCAACGAGCTTGTCGTCCTGAGATAGGAAGAATAGCTTATCGAATGTGTAGCTGCGAGGAAGCATGCGCTCAAAGACACCGAGTTTGTCCAGAGCACGGAGAGAGTTGGGAGAAAGCATAATGGCGCCTCCAATATCGAGAGGTGCACTTTGTTGTTCATAGGCTATGCTCTCAATGCCTTGTTGGTGTAATGCCAGGGCGAGAGCGAGACCTGAGAGGCCTGCTCCAATAATGGCAACTTTAGGGGAAGTCATTGCGAGTGTAAAAGTGCAAGTGAAGGAATTGAGTAGTAATTATGTAAATGTATTCAAGCAACTGTAATGAAATGGTGATGAAGTAAAAGATGTGGTGAGCTAGTTGATGTTTGTATAGTTGATGTGATTTTGGAGTAGATGCTTCCTCGAGATGGCTATATATACACAACCTCTTCACACTCCCACTCCTCCTCATCTACGTTCAAATTTTATTGACCCTTCGCTCTTTTCATCGGACATCGGTCTTTTCGTAAAGCCTCTTTACTTTACATCATCAACAGTGAGATTCGTAACCAAGAATGCCGTTTAGATCCGACCAGGCCAATCAGCCTCCTTCGCCCCCCTCAGAATATCGGCGGAAGAGCTCTACTCGGCCGATAAATGGTGACTCTCGGTCGACAAGACACAACACAGCCCCTCGTAGGATTGGCTAAAGGTGTTTTGGGGGCCCAGAAGACTCCGATTTATTACGGACGTTGTCAATATTGAGTTAGTGCTGATTTCTAAGCCCCACTGTGATTTCTCATCGAACGTAGTATTTCCCGGCCGAGAGTTCGGGTCCGGTGATATCGGCCGATACATTGGAACGGTAATGGGAGGAGGTTTGCTATAAAGACAGCAGCTGCAAATACAGATGCTGTCCTGGCTATCTATTTATTCTCATACAAGAACATCTCGTTGAAGATACTCAAAACTACAACCACTTTCTTCGTCTTATAATTTCGTCAACGCAGTGCATTTCAGAAGCTTCCATATCCAACTCCTACCAAAATGCATTTCCTCATCATCGGCGCAACGGGACGCAATGGTTCTTTGGCTGTTGAAGAAGCTCTTTCACGAGGACACACTGTCACAGCTCTCGTCCGCAATATAACAACTGCCAAACTCCCCTCCTACTCAAATCTTACTCTTGTTGAGGGCATCCCAACTTCCGAGTCAGACATTGTAAAAGCTCTGACAACTCCTCAACCACCCCACGTCGTCATCACAGCGCTTGCACAAGTCCGCGTTACTGAGTCCCCTTTTGCAGCACTGCGTCCCGATACAACACCTGATTTCCTTGCTGTTAGTATGGCTGCTCTGCTCGCTGCTATTAAAAACTCCGACCTACCCTACAAGCCCAAGATTATCGTAAACTCAGCACAGGGCGCTGGTTCTTCTTGGCGTTCCATGAATCTTCCTGGAAAGATACTGTTTAGCCATGGGAGCATGGGAATTGGTCTCAAGGATCACAACGAGGTTGACCGTCTTGTGAGGGAGAGCGGATTAGTGTTTGTTCTTGCACGACCCGTCATGCTTATGGAAGGCGACGCTCAACCGATAAAGGTCTGGCCTGATGACGGAAAGGGATGTGCTTGGATGCCCAAGATTACGAGAGGGAGTGCGGGAAAGTGGCTTGTTGATGCTGCTGAGAGCAACCAGTGGGATGGACAGGCACCTGTACTCAGCAACTAGGGATGGAAACGATGGGTGGTTCATGATGGATGTCTGCTAGATAGATTACGTTTTTATATCTGAAGTTTCTCTACCACCTTTCTGCACAAAGGTGTAGATTCAGTTTCAGCTAGTCAATAGTTTCTTTGACTTTAATCTTATGGCATATCTCCTTGGAGATAGATGAATAACACATGGATCAGAGGTACGTGAAAAATTAAAAGCCGATTTACCGTCTATTGAACCTGCTCAAATGTTAAAATTTGCCCAACCCGAAACACTGCCTAGTGGTAAAACTCCATAGAAGCTCCCAACTCCCAACTGTCGTTCCTCTCTATCTACTCCGTACAAATCACATTGTGAACAATCACTTTCCTCCTTTTTCGAAATCTACCACCAACGGAGTTCCAATGACACTTTCTCTCTGGCATGGTTGCATTCTCGCTCTCACACGTTACATCATTGTGCTGGAGACAGAATCACCTCCATTTACGTGACTTAGCAGTGGGACTTCTCTGTTTGAGCTCTATCCGGTGGCCATCCAGTTCGGAGATCCGGATACGTCCCTCATAAGGCTGGGTTTGCTCTAGTTCTCTGATTTGTCGGCATAAAGAACTCGACCAAGACCAAATGTGAACCTCAAATCCATCCTTTGCTGCTTGTTCAACAACGGGAATCATATCAGAGTCGCCTGAAACTACAGCGAAACGACAATTAGTTCCAGAATTACGAGCATCTGTGGCGCGAGCAGCTCTGTCGACAGAGAGTCCAGTATCGGCTTGTTTTTCTTAGCCATCGATGCTTCGTGGGCAATAAACGGCCTTGAAGTCACCCCATTCTCTTCTGTAAGAGCCCCTGGGATTGTAAGGAACATCTGAGAAACGAAGTTGAGGGTTTTTACAAAGGTCGGAGCCGTAGAAGTTGACCAACGTCTTGATCGAATATCCTATCACCAACATTAGATCTTGTTCAAATAGATATGGGAGAATATGCCAACTATATCCCGAGCACCTGACGCGTATATAATTTTCCTTGGCGTATTTGACGATTGATTGTATGTCTGCGGTAGAGCTGGGAATACAAGTCAAGTGTGCCACTCAAATGTTGACCGCTTAATGTCATTACCTAGAGTATTATTTACTGCCTCATCATGCAAGGGAGACTCGTATTGCATTAAAAATATGCCTAACCTTGCTATTGCAGATTATTCGGTCCCGGTCATCTGTCAAACGCAAGGGAGTTTTGTCTTAGACTCCGCCTTGGAAATGCCCGCCAATGCTGTTAGATATTCCACTCTGTTGTTGCAATAAAGGAGCATGTGAAGCAACACGTCATTGGTCAAAAGTATGCCTTGCTGGGTCATCTTGACGTTTGATGGGGACTATACATTTTTCTAAAGGGACGACAAGGACATTGCTTGTAATTATCTGCCTTAATAACATACTTTGAGATAGATCACTCTGAGTTTATCTCATTGCTTGATTTTTCATAGCACCGACCTTATTGCATTCTTGGAAATATATAAGAAAGCTAAGGTAAGTATATACAAAGTGTTAACTATATACTAAAACAGAGAATAAATAACAAAGAAGTATATATGTTCCTATATACCATACCCAGTATTCCCTCTTAGCTAGAAGGTAGCCTCTTAGTTAAGATGGGCATTGAAGTTGGTAACGGAGAATTTAGCATTGTCTCCACTGTGATAATTAATTAGTACGTATTAATATGAACAACCATAATGATGTAAACTTACGTAAAGGGCTCGGTACCAAACTGGAAGGCTATAGGAGATTAGTTAGTAACCATATAAATAACCAATATAGATATACATACTGAGGAGGTACTGCTCGCTAGCGGGGTAGTTCTGAGTCTCGGCGAGATAGTTATAGAATTGCTTGATATCAGCATTGAAGTCATTGACCGGGCTAGGCGCGACAAAGCTGAAGACCTTCATGCTGCCGTTCATCCCGATCCACAGCTCCCAAGTGTGGCCCTCGATGGTAACGGTCGTCTGCAGGGTTCCAATGGGCTGCACCTCGCCCAATCGACCAAGCCTAGACGGATTAGTAACTCCATTTACAGTGTTGACCTTATACACCTACCAGACCATAAGCTCGTACTCGCCGCTCGAGGTATCATGATTAGGGTCCGCCGCAGTGAACAGATCGTAAGCAACGTCGGCGCGGATGTTATCACCGCTGTACGTCCATTTGGCAGTGGACTGCATGTTGGTGATGGAGCTGACAATTTTCTTATCTGTTCCAATCTGGAGCGCCGAGTTAGGATAAGATTTGACGCTATCTTGACCCCCGGACCAGTTCCACTCGACGTGCCATCCAGCACCGTTGCTGTTGGACCAGTCAACATAAGTACACTGGTCACCTGATCCTGAGTTCCTGCCCCAGGCGTTGTTGTTGAATGCATAGCCGTCATTGGCAAGGTATCCGTACTGCTCGCAGAGATCCTTAGCGAGGGCAAGGGGAGCAAAAGCCCCGGCCAAGAGAAGTGTGCTCTTCATTTTCGATGGCTGTTGGTTGGAGAGAAATTGCAAGTATGTGTCGTAGTCAAATAAATAGTTACTCAGATGAACTGTTACTGAAATGTTTGCAATGAAATGAACGCGTAGCTGTCCATATCTTTATATCTAGTTTTATAATTATTGAGGGTCTCCTATACCATTGGTAACGGAAGTCTGTCCGTGTTCTACATTGGTGGGTTAATTTGGATTGAATTGAAATCACTATACAGCAATGGCCAGTTACCACTAGAGTGCATTCCCAATCGGTCCGTTTGAAAGCTTTTACTTGAGGTTCTATGGGGACTACAGGGTATAAGATGCCTGCGGGCCTTCTCTACCGTTTTTGATGAAACACGTCCGGTCGATATGATCAGCGATCTTACTATCACTCTGAAAAGTCCGTAAGCTACTGTGCGGTTCCCCCGTTAGTCACTATTCTTCCGTAATTAATTCAGCAGTGAGTTGGTAATTTCAATAATCCACCAACACTGCTCTGTTCACTGAAGATTAATGGCAGATGTTAATGTCACCGCAAGCTGGATTTTTGGGCAAGCGCACGTTTGCTATTCTTAATCAATCATGTCCTATTGCAATCCACTAAGCAGTTCCGTCAAACGTCCAGGTTGTAGATACGCCCGTCTCAAAGACTCCACTACCACTCTACTGCATCCGCGGATATGGATGTCACAGAATACGTCCGATGCCAACCCCCGCTTTGACGGCCAGACGGTCCTGATTACCAGAACTACCGGCGGTCTTGGCCGCTCCGCCGGCATTGCATGCATTCGACGGCTACATAGTAGGTAGAAGCTTATTAGAGAAAAATAGTGGAGGTATCCATCTAACGTGTGTCAAAGTGTTGGGTCGTAACACTATGGGATCTGTTTTAAAACCTCGGCTCTGCTCCCTGGCCTCTGATCCTTAAATTAAACCCGCCTCGCTAAGAGATAAGAACCTCAAGACAAGGCTGAAGGCTTCGGTGATCATTTTCTATTCCAGGGTTAAGAACTCAGCACAATATCCCTGAGCCTGTCTGGTATAATATTCTCCGGCGATTGTGGAGCATGACCCTCCGTCCGCCTACTTATCCGTCCTTTTATAACCATGTCATTTGTTTGCATTGAACAGAATGTCTGTTTCAGGTTACGACTAATTTAACTATATCCATTAATGGAGACACAGAAAATATACGTGTTACCGGATTCAATTGGTGCAGAGACTTATATCCGATATTCTGGATGAAGATCTGCGGTATGTGGTATCGGAATTTAACCTTTAGTTCTTCCGTCGAGTATAAGACTCTGGTCGTCCCCGCCAGAAAAGAAATGGAACACCACCGATCGACCAACACCAACAGGCTACCGCAATAAAGATATCCATCATGCTCGACTCCTTCTCACCACACAAGGTGTTAACTACGCTTATTCTGGGCGCTGGCCTGGTTACGGCTCAATTCCCGCCTCAGGGTCCGCCTCAGGGTATGCCTCAGGGTATGCCTCAAGGTGCTCCTCAAGGTGCGTCTCAGGCCCCGGGTCAGCTCCAGACTATCACCGACTTTGGACCAACCTACAATACGCAACTGCAGTTGCAGGCTTACATCCCTAGCCAACTCCCCGCCAACCCAGCAGTGATCCTTGCTGTAAGTAACATATTAATTACGTCCTTACTGCAAGCTGTGCGCTGACCTGACCGGATATCTAGTTGCATATGTGCGGTGGAACTGGACAACAATATTTCCAGCAGACCAACTACAAGGCTCTCGCCGATCAAAAGGGAGTTGTTGTCCTGTATCCATCTTCCCCCAAGGACTCTAACTGCTGGGACGTTGCTAGCCAACAGACCCTTACGCATAACGGCAAGGGTGATAGTGAGGTTCTAGTTGGTATGGTTGACTGGGCTATCAAACAATTCAAGGCCGACCCGAAGAAGGTCTTCGTTACCGGTTCTAGCTCTGGATGTATGATGACTAATGTCCTTGCTGCAACTTATCCTGACCGCTTTGCTGCTGCCACTTGCTACTCTGGTGTTGCTGCTGGATGTATGGCTGGGGCACCTGGATCCAGCCCTACCAGTTCTGGCCGCGTTTGCTCTGATGGCAAAGTCCAGAAGTCCGGCGAGGATTGGGCTAAGCAGGTCCATGCCATGTATCCAGGCTATACCGGATCGTACCCTAAATTCAAGACCTTCCACGGCACCGCCGACTACTTCGTCACCTACCAAAACTTCCTCGAACAGGTTAAGGAGTGGTCGACGATCCATGGCGTCTCTTCTACCGGCAAGACGACAGACGGCTCTGGCTACACCACCGAAACCTTTGGAGATGGAAGCAAATTTGTGTCTGTATCTGCAGCTGGGGTTGGACATACTGTCCCTGTCCATCCGGACCTTGACTTCCAGTGGTTCGGTCTTGTCTAAGTGAGACCTACGGACAAACCAGTGTATATGGGACCTGTATATATGGAGACTGAGAATTAGAAGCTATGATTTGTAAAAGGCGGAGGAAACCTTCAGACGCCTGGTTGCTAGTCTGCAATGGGTTTACACTAAACTATAACTGCCGATAAGGTTAGGGTTACAGCCGGTGCTCTACGTCAGCAAATGGTTTAGCACTGTGGATATAATTACTCCCTAGGCAGATTCTTCTAGTATTTTAGTTCTTTTTTGTTAAACTATAGCTTCTAATTCAAGTAAGCGAATCTGTCTTCTAGTTATGATTATTGGTTAGTGCACGTTTACCATCTCCAAAACATCGTCGATTCTTCCCTGTTTCCGAACTATTCCCTGCGAAAGAAGAACGACTGTTGTCTCCGGACCATCCTTTGCAGTTCCAACGCCCGCCCGGACATTCCCTAGCCGATGGGTTATTTCAATCACAGTATGGCCATTATCCGTGAAGGTCTCTTTGATAATGCTTCGCATAGTCGACTCTGTGAGCTTATCAACAGATGATGTCGCCTCATCTAGAAGCAGGATGGATTTGACCGGTGTCGCCGCTACTATTGAATAATGATCCACTCGGAGTACAGCTCGGGCTAAGGCAAATAGCTGACCTTGGCCGGTTGACATACGGGGCAAGGAACAGATAGGCTCGTCTAAAATGTCCCTCTGCTGGCCAGGGTCGAAATGTCGCCAAAGGCTTGCGCGTTGAAGGGCCTTGATGATTATTCTGTCGGGAAGTGATCTTGAAGGCTGCAAACAGGCGAGTAAGAGAAACCTGTTAGTGCAAGGTACGGTACGATGCTTTCTGAGCGGATAGTTGCTTACGTCCAAGTTGAAACGAAGGCTAGCCTGGGTAAGCACGAATGGGTCTTGCGTCACGGTGATAAAGTATCGTTCTCGTATAATGGATAGTGGAACCAGGTTCAAGTCGATACCATCAACTCCGATAGACCCAGACTGAGTATTGACGAGTCGCAACAAGGCGAGAAGAAGAGTGCTCTTGCCACTACAAAAGACATGAGATTCCCTGACTATTATAATAGATTGGCAAGGAGACATAACATAAAACATACCTGCCAGTCCTGCCACAGACTATAAAGTGCTGACCCGGAACAATAGAGAGATTAATGTTTTTCAACGCCGGTGCTTGCGGGCTAAAAAACAATTCTTAATTTCAGATTTCGTGTCTCGGGAAAACCAGTAGTGAGTGACTTACTCTTCATAGGAGACCGTAACATCACGAAGCTCGACCGCTCCACGCGAAGGCCAAGAGTCAGGGACTACTATTCCCGTCGAAGGCTGTTCCTCTCCGGCTGTATTTTCTTCCAACGTCTTTAAACGAGATCTACAACAATGCTCTAGTCAGCAAAGGGGAAAAATTATGAATTTGAACTTACATAGCACCAAGGGATATCTCCATATTTGTCCAAGAAGTGACAAGTTTGAGCAGTGTCGAGTTTGCAACCAAGACGATATTCAACGACATGCCAATCTGCCCGGCCGTTGTACTGCCTTCCAGCAGAACTGCCAGAGTGATAAGAATTACTGCTAAAGCGGCAATGATGAGATTGAGAACAATATTGAGCCAGCGCTGTAGGCAGAGTAGAATATAAGCTGGCTTTTGGGACTCGTCGAGGTAGTTCATATTGGCATCTTCTGCCCGCTTCACCCAACTAAATGACCGGATGCTGACAACGCCCTCAACCTTTACACCAGTGAGGGGTTAGCTGAGTCCATGAACAAGCGTATGGAGGGTGGTAGCTGGGACGTACAGACTCAAGAAAACTCGAGTAAACTGCAGACTGAGATTCCAGGTGAAGGAGGCGAAGCTGTCGAGACGTCCGCAGATAAACTCGTTGCACGACGTAGACGACCAGAATGCAAACTGGAAACGAAGCAGCGAGGAGCTTCTGGGCGTTCAACAGGAGTGTGATTTGCACCAGGAGTTTGAAAACCTCTTGAACCAATTAGAACACCAATATTGCACATAGGATTTATCTGGCCCATGTATACTAACGGGTGGAAACGTTAAGCATTGCTGGAGGCAAACTCTTGTCCACAAGTTGCATATCCTCACTGAACCTTTAAACCTATGAGTAGGTGTTTAATGGAGGGGTTGATTTTGTGATTTACCGATTCAGTATTGATCCTGTGTCTGTCACGGAGAAGAACAATAACGGAGCACTGAGACATGTCAGTTCAGCCGCTCAGAAGTAGTTGGACCACACACCTGAAAACCGTTCCGAGTAAACGCCTGTGGAGCTCAACCCCGGATACGGGCGCAATTAACATGAGAGTAGTCCTGTGTACGTGTTATTAAGTAGCTGGTAGCGTAATTGGGGAACAGTCACCCACCACATTGACCAACTAGTAGCAGCCCAGGCCAAGATTGAAAAGATGAGATATCCTCCAACATACAAATTCGTCTGTGAGGTGGGTGCTTCAGTCCACGTTTGTAGCCAATACTGTGGAAATGTCACGAATAATGAGTACGTGGCTGTGCAGGTGAGCAGAAGGAAGACGTTTCGGGGTTCCACAGCTTTAAGATAGTATCCTACACAAGTCAATTGGTGTTGCGAGAACTGCACAATTTGAGTAATAGCTGTACCGTAAAGAGAGAAATCTCCTGTTGATCTACTCAGATCATCCATTGCCTCGGATACTTTGAGTTCCTGGCCCTGAAGAGTCTTATGAGCTTCAAGGTTGTGTCCTTCGAGGCGGTCTGCATTCGGTTCGGGAACTGTCGTGTTACTATAGATCTGGCTCATATGTGCCGCCTGTTCTCCTATTTCGTTTGAAGGCCCTTGGTATGTGACCCTCCCATGATTAAGAATGATCAAAGAGTCCGCCAGGTCAAAATGCTTAGCTGCAGACATTAAGTATGGAGTGTTGGTCAGATGATTTATAGAGAATTGAGGTGAACTAACCAGAGTTTGCAGTTAGAACAACTGTGACGCCTGTCTTACGGAAGTGGCCTTCAGTACCTAGAAGGTTGGCTATGACTCGGCTTTCTGTCTTGCTGTCCAGAGCGGAGAAGCTGTCGTCGAGGAGAATAATCTCACACCGAGCGTATACAGCTCGCGCGAGTGCCTGATGCATAGTTAGCGCAGTACAAAACTGGTCACGGTTATAGGACATACTACGCGCTGTCTTTGGCCTCCAGAGAGCTTCATGCCCCGACTGCCAATGACAGTAACATCCCCAAGTGGCATAGTTGAAATATCCTCGTCGAGACAACAAAGCTTGATAACATGCCTGTACCAGCCAACTTCGAAATTTTCAAAGCCACAGATTGCCTCCTTTATAGTTCCGTTTGGTAACCAGGGAGATTGCTCGCAGTAAGCGATTCGCTTAGAATACACCGAGATCGCTCCACTCGAAGCTGAGAATTCGCCCAAAATGCATTTGACCAAGACGGTCTTTCCACTGCCAACAGCTCCTGCACATATCAAGATTGACCCTTTGTGGACGCGGAGGTCTATGTTTTGAAGGACTGGACTTGTCGATGAAGCGAGCTGAATAGTGATACTTTCGCAGGAAATAGCTGGTGAATGATCGGAATCATCTTGGCCTGTTAACTTCGACTCCAATACGTGGCGCTGATCAGATCGGCCAGGCTGTAAAAGATATTCTTGGATTCTTCCAAAAGCGGCTAAAGAGCCAATGGCCCGAGGCACCATGGTCATGATCATATTCGCTGGGTGAGTGACTAGTCCAAGCAGAGCTGTTGTCGTGAATGCAGTCTCGGCATCAAGTACTTCGCCGCGTAAGTTAGCAATAATAACAAATAGGACGAACGTGAGTATAGGAGACAATATTCCGAGGGCATTAGCTACGATCGTCAGCGAAAATGAAAGTGTGAATAGAATCAAGATATAAACACACCACTGGCGTTATATGCGACCATCATCCACCGGACTTTCTTCGCCATCTCAAGCTCTTCGACTCGCAGCTTCTGGAGAAGGGACTCAGTTTCTGAGGAGTATCCAAGCATCTTCATAACTTTCATCGAGGACAGTGCAGATGCCGTCAAAGAAATTCGTCTCTGCGTAGTTGCATTCCAGTCTTTCTGTTTGCTTTGCAGGTTCTTTGCCAGATATCGACTCATCCTGGAGCAGACTTTGCAAAGAGGCAAATTAGCGACCACCGAAAAGTAAGCTTGGAATGGAAAATTCACAGAAGATGATAACGAGCGGAACGGGGGAAGCCCAGCGGATTTGGTGAGCTAGCATTGTCATCCCGATTATTACCTCGATGATGTGAGCCCAAGTTTCATGGAACATGCTTCCAAAGTTCATCACGTCCTCTGTATCTGTGCTCATCAAGGTGAGCGCTTTCCCATCGTTGTAACTACTCGATGGTTGACGTAGAGCTGTATTATTGACAAGTCCGACTAATGTTCCCTTGACCATGAGGCTGAGTCGGTTTAAGCGATGGTCGTACATCGCTTCAGATACCTATCCCGGGTCAGTGACTGTTCAATGACAGGCAAATTAAACTTACCGCTAAGCCCAAATACATAGCAACAGCCTCGACGATCAATATGTGTTTACTTCCCCCGGACTGACCGCTCAGGGTGCGAACCGCAGAGCTAATTAGAACAGGTTGTGCATAGCGAAAAGCAATGAGAGACAGTCGAGGAATGACTGGAGCAAAGAATTGAGGTAGTATGCTCTTAGCAAGACTGATAGGTAGTGTGGTCATGGTTTCTGGTCTGGCTCTTTGGTCCCACGCCGTCAACCCACGACGACGAAGAAGTTTTGAGGAAAGATGGTTGTCGGTCGGAGGAAGATCATCCGTAGATAGTAATAACCTATTTCCCAAAGCGAGAATTGGGTTGATCCACCAGAAGAAAGTACTACTTAGAATACCTGCGAGTTCTTCTGGCGGGTGAAAAGCGTAGGGACTCCTAAGAAGACGCCGTTTGTTTCGGCTTTCTGTAGCTACTAGAAGGAGCTTTAAAGCAATCTCGGTGGCAGGCAGCAGCATTTCCTTCCCCTCACCTTGTAGCGCTGAAGGTGCATTGCATATCGAAGATGCGAGAAGGAAGACGACAGCGAGGTCAGCGGGCCTAATCGAGCGCGTGTGTTCAATGTACAAGAGGGGACAGAGAAACAGGGTCGCAATAACAGAAGCGATTGAGGCCGCAAGACTATACCCATGTCTCCTCGATCCATCCGTTGCTAAAACATAAAGATGTATTATAAGAATCAGAGCTGCTTTTGTCTGCATAGTAAGTGTCAGCTTCATAGTTGCGTGAAAGATGAGGACTTCGTACCAGCGACAAGATGTTGTAATATCCTGTCACGATTTTCCTCTCCTCTCCACGGAGTAGCCATAGGCGTAGAGCCATAAGGAAAGAAAAGATTCCGTCGACAAGGCTTGAGATCAAGTCAACTGTAGCACTTGAATTCATAGTGGAGGCGTGTGAGTTGTTATGCGTAGCGGGCTGCCTTTCTGTTCTTTCTGCGATCAGCTCAAGACAATAAACAACGAAATTTTTGCATGAAAAAAGTACGGTAGGCTGAGATATACAAACAGTTTGAGATTCTGTGGTGAAGCAATTGTTGTTGGATGTACAGTATTGAGCACCGACAATTTCCTCCTCTGCAATAAGGTCCTGTTGTTTGACAAATTCTCCACACAGTGCAGATTATGAAGGCATATTCACTGTTAACAAGGCATGGGCAGAAATTAGTGAGTGAATTGAAGTACTTTAATGGCTTACGGAAGGTTAAAGTACCCTTGACTTGCACTGCTAAACGGTCTCCAATCCCCTAGGTTCGAGCCCCAGTCTTTAGGCAGCGGTGGTACTTATAAGGCTTCCCTCAACCAGCCAGAAATTGATTGTAGGCCGGTTTAAGGGCCTGATTCTGACATAACATATGCTTCCTGGATACAGTGGGTGTGCAAAAGTCCCGATACTTTTCTGAACCTAACTCTATAAAATATATTAATAATACACTAACCCTTTAGCTTTAATAAATAGAAATAAATTATATATTAAAATAGTTACTAATTGCAATAC
>JABFFG010000327.1:0-100231 GCA_013623685.1 Fusarium transvaalense
GGTGACGACCAGCGAATCCTCGGTGTTGTATGTATTTTTCTTTTTTGTCTTTTTTGCAGTTTACTAGTAAATATTTTAAGAAATACTATTCGATTGGAACCACGCTATTCTAACTCAAAGCCATTTTACAGACTTTTGAATAGTGCGTTCCTTCAACACAACCTTGAAGTTATAATCAGCACTGCTATACCTTCTCGTGGCTAAATACCACCCCTTAACCAAATTGAAAATCACAGAAGCAGAACAACAGGTTTCGAGTTGGTCCTAATAAGGTAGAGTTTATCTTGTTTAAATACTGAACTGTATATGCAGTGGCTGGGCTCAGTTCCTACCATTAAGTAGGGATCATGTCAGAAGAGGTTGTGAAGAGAACTCGACACTGACGTGGCACTGACATAATTAGTGATGTTTTGTTTGATTTCAGTTCATCGTCTCAAGCAGATTGTCAAAACCTCCGAACCCTGATAGTGGCTGCATTCATTTTCAATTATATTCTTCCCGACAGCACACTCGAAAGGTGCCCAGGGATTTTCGGAGCCAATAAGAACCCAATGTTTCACCAGTTAACGTATAAATACATAATAATGTAGAGCTGTAAACTGCTCTCAGTATTGTATTAGTCCAAGGCTTTGTGACTGGCAGAAAAATGGCGATATCAACATGGTTCTATCGATAGCTTGTTAACAACTACTATTCATCCGTAAGTGAACACCCTGCATACCTGAAAGACAATATCAGCACGCGCTAAAAGTCTACTATGGTTTCAGCTGGGCGTTTTGGCGTTTTCAGCCAGCTGAAGACTTTTCAAAGAGGTTAGTTCAGCGCTGTGTGGCTGGCTGTAAACAGCCTGGTCAACTCATTGGAATGCCTCTTTGGTCAGTTCTAGGCACGCGCTATTGGCCAGAGGCAGGATTAAGCACACATTTCGATTATAGTGCATCAATTCTGTGAAGGTCTAGATTAGAGAGAATCAGATATTAGTCTGCGAGCTACTGATTGAAAGGCTTAGAGTGCCCTATATGTCTTAACAAAATCCTACGCGCCAAAATATAAAACACATTGGACTCCCACCACTTTTAATATATTGAAATCTGTACGACGAACCTTTACTCGCAAAACTCCTGCTAGTTCAAATTCAAGTTCAAGTTCAAATTCCTTGAGCCTAATATTCAACACATCATGCCTCGACTTCCGCGCGCTGAGAGGCTCCCTCTTGCTACCCGCAAGGATAGTATGTCTTCAGTGTTCAGACCTTTGGACAGGGCGGCTAACCTGCATGTGCCCAGTTCGAGATCTTTGGGAGAATACAAGGGGTGAACATGAAGAGAGGTTGACTGAAGTACTTGGTCAGCCTTGGACCGTCGTCGTTGATCCGTGGGCCCTCTATCCTTATGCTCAAGGTTCCTGGTGCGAAACCAATCTCGGACAGGCCATTGCCAGGTTTGTTTTCATGGATTTCCCTTTGTCGTCGAGGCTGTAGGGTGTATAGTCGGCCCAAAAGGGCTTGTCCAAGGGATTTACTGGAGATTTACTTACTTTCTTCTCTGCTCCAGATATGTTGAAGGCGTTGTGTATCGATTGCGCGATTTTATCAGCCAGAATGGGAATGAAGCTAAGGATGAGATCAACGAAATCTGTTCCGCTCATATTCTGACTATTGACTATGATGATACAAACACCGTTTCCTACTCCGGTATCAAATTGTCTACCGAGGGCAAACTTGTTGTTCTTTTCAGCGAAAACAATATGGGAACCAATGATTACGACGCTGCCAGCGACAAAAATCTCACCAAGGCGCTGAACGATGCCCCTTCACCAAGGTCCATGAACTTTGTTGCCAGAGCCTCGATAAGGAACAGCTACAACACCCATATCGAGCAGATCCAACAAAAGCTCAAGGAAATGCTCAAGCAGGAGATTTCCCTTGTTCCCAATTTCGATACGAACTTTGAGAAGCTGAAAGGCAATGCCGATGCTGACAAGGGCTGGGAGCACAATTTCGGAGGTACTCACCTTGCATATTTCGAGGGTTTGATCACGCAGCTCGAATATGGTAAGTTCGGCGAGGATGATATGCTTCGTGAGGCTCTTCTCGAGGCGATGGACAAGCATGCCGTTCACATTCGTGTTGTGGATCAAACGAAGAGGTCCTATAACGAGGCTGTTATTGAGGATGGTATTCTTTACCTTCAGGTATTTAAGTTCAGATCATTTGGTAAAGAACAAGATTTGATTGAGTTGACATACATGACAGACTACTCCCACAAATTTTGGCACCAACACTTCTCAAGTAGCCAGCGATATTACTAGTATCTTGTAGGGTCATCGGTCGATGGTTGATGGACAAGTCGAGAGGTATCACTGATAGTTTTTTTTTTTTTATTCAACTCTTTCTATCATACACAGCTTTATTAATATAGTTCCGCCATCTATTGACATAGGGATTATGGTTTGTCAAGCAAGCATAGTACATGTGTAATCGTCACAGGACGACTTGGATACTCCAGATATAGTCATAAGATTCCCAGCTGAGGTAACGGTTATGCCTAGGCGGTTGCATGGTTCAGGTTAGGTGTGTGCGGGGACAACACATAAGTGAGACAGACTGTCCTCATATCTATGTCAAAACAAAATTCAGAAAGGTTTCATGCACAAACATCAAACATGCGTATATGAAGCCAAATGAACCCGTTGACAAAAAGAAACAAAAGTCAATTATACCAAAACATCAAAAGATAAGGACCGAACGTGGATCGAACACGTGACCTAGGGATCTGCAATCCCTCGCTCTACCGCTGAGCTATCGATCCTCGAGTTGTTTGTGAATGTAATGATGTTATTTGCGCATATATGTCTTAGATGATACGTGGCGTTGAAGCACAAAAAGGACACGACACTCTCAAGCCAAAGCCGAGAGCTGAAGGTCGGCAAAAGATAGGACCGAGCGTGGTTCGAACACGCGGCCTAGGGATCTGCAATCCCTCGCTCTACCACTGAGCTATCGATCCTATTTCTTGTAAGTAAGCTGTGTCATTTGGTAATAAGTAGTAACCTAGAATCAAAATTTTCTCGGTGTTTGCGACGCGCTCATGTTTAGGGTAACAGATGGATTGAGTAGATACCTGCGACAGTGAAGTCTAAAGTATTGTCTGTTACAAATAAACGTGTTAGACAAGAAATGTTTAAACAGAGAAACGGTTTGTGCAGTTGAAAGTTCTGAGTTGACGACCGTTATCTTTGGTAAAAAAACTTGACATGAACGTCCATAAACGGCTTGCCGGGGTTTCCGCCATAATCATGTCATTGCGTTGACTCGTGATGAAATAGCAGGCTTCCAACAATTGGCAGTGCTTGAGTAGTTGATTGGTTGACATGTTTTGTACCAAAAATGAGGCATAATACAGTGTTATCCTGTCTTCAATCTACGGAAAAGCGCCGTGCGTTCTGCTGTCGGAACCAACACCAATTTTATCCAACTGGTTGCTGAGGCAAGGCGATCAAAATTACCATTCGCTGGCCTTTGCTTGTTACGAGGTACAAATGGTTACACATCAATCCGCTTTGACGCTCTCACCGACCACCACTATCGGGCATTGGTGACTACTTGGACGTGTGAGCCGTCTCACTGAACCCAATTACATGTCAGTAAAAGGCTATTCGCATGATCAATCCAACGGCCAGCTTCTGTGGCGGAGAGCCCCGGATAGTGTTGGTCCGGCTTGAGAGATGTCTCCTGGAACGAATTTTAAGCAGTCACTATGCAACGAGCCAAAAGGTCAACGGTCGTCCCGACAAGCGATGCAGATCGACAACACTCTGAGGCAGCCCAAGCCCTCCTCATTTTTCGCAATAAGAATGATGACGATAGCGTGCAAAGACCACTCACTACTTTGTGTCTTATGACTATCATTAGAGTAAGGATCTTCAGTTGTTAAATGAGACTCAATGTTGTCCCAAGCTGACGGATGGCAAGTCCAGTGAATAGAGTTGACGAGGAGATAACAGGAGGGCAAGCGATTATCGAACCAGATAATCCTACATACATAATACTGAAGAATCCCAGCCCGATAATTGAAGGCCAGGAGAACCCTGCGATATAACGCGTCAATGACGTTGAACCGTGACATCGGAACTTAAACCCCGCTGGTCATACTAGTGAGTGGTATGGTACAGTAGTATCGTCCCGAACAATTGGTGTTGACATTCTGCGCCAGTGTAAGCGAAGGCTGAAGGCCATAACCGAGGGCTTCAGGCATGAATGGTAACTACAATATTACGATGCTAGCATGATAGCGTAGAGATCTTGTCAGTAGATTGACCACGGATACCGGGTCTAGAGACTTCCGAATTAATGATAGACACCCTACTACTTATACATAGTTATTGATTTGGCATTGCTGTCAAACAAGTCTAGTGTCGCCTTGTAACTGACAATATTGATGTTGGTGGGCAGTAAAATCCCTTGAACTTGCGTTAGAGCCGACCCATCTGAACGTTATAAAGACCCTTCCGATCTCTCTATGACGATATTATGTATGGAGGGCTTGAAAAAAAGGGTTCCCTTGAGCCCTGACCGGATGAATTTCCCCCTTGACCTGCCGGCCAGCCGAGGTCAAAGTCAACAAGGGAGAGTAGAGTGCCGGTAGAGTAGCATTGCCTGATGGGTCAGATGGGTTACTCATTTGAGCGACCTCAAACAAGAGGGTGGTGCTCTTGGCGGAATAGTCGTGACGATCAATATACAAACGGGCTAGACAAAGGCTGATCGCTGATGTTGATCATTTCACGAGTGCCGAATCCGTTCCGAAACAATAACAATATCACAGAATTGCTTGGGGAACAAAAGAAGAGACAAACACGTCAGGGAACTTTGTACTTTGGTTTGGGTACAACTGGTGGGTCGAATCATGGTGGGCGTAAAACCTCTTTGTCTCGTGGGATGTATCAGTTCGGATGGCTTGAGAGTTTTCCAGCTTGGCGTTGTGGTCGGAAGTTTATAATGCCACATTTCTTCCGTTGACGCCTTTTTACGGGAAAATTCGAGTCCTTTATACTGTAGGTGACGAAAATGTTTGCTCAGGCTTGCTTCAGTCTTGGCCGACTTTGTGTTTGCTTACTTTCTGTACCCTCAGCTCAAGGGTGGAGTCATGTATTCTACAACATCCTGGGTCGCTTTGACAGACGGTATTTCCACTTTTCGATCCGCCAAAAGATGGGTATTTCTGGGGGCAAATTTTACTGTAGAGAGACTTGACAAGGGTTCATACAGGGTTCTTTTGATGACAGCGATAGTCAGAAGGATGCATCATCATTTTACCATGTAAAACCACAGAAAAGATTTTCTTTTTTAAGAGATAAAATCTCGTTTTTATTGATATAGGGAAGAAGAAGAAGTGAACAATTCTAGAATCTATTAGACTCTAATTCTGACTCGAGCCACAGCATATACTTTTTATCTGGTGCCCTTGGCGTTACCCATCTAAAGACTCTGATTCGCTCAAGTGTCAATGCGTGTGATAGATTGAAACCCGAAACAAACGGTCTGAAACGTAGTCTGACCTGACTTGACGTGCGTGTGAACCCTTTTTGTTACCTTTTTTGCTTTTTCTTTTTTCTTTCCTTCTTATCCCGGGGAGGCTTGGAAAGAATACGAGGGGCAAACATGCTGTTGGCAGAGTACAAAGGTCATGTTGTGTTCTGTGTGATAGAAGAAGTCATGGTTGGTTTCATGAGCAAACACAACAACGACAGACAACAAGGATACGCATCCTGGTATCTGAGTAGTAGGTAATAATAGACAGTAAGTATGTATGTAATCTGAAGCAATCTGAGGATTTGATATGGATACTGCACTATTGCTGTGACGTCAAGCCAAGACTGAAAGCGAAAAACCCCATCAACCTCTAGCCCCTGATGATCTCTAAAGCTAAAGGAAACCCACCCAATGGATCTCAAAGAGTCTACCCTCTCGAATTGTGATGCGCCCTCTCGAGGTTTCAACCCAAAAACGACCCTCGCGTAGGAGCTAGTGATGTGCATTAGATATCCCTTTCTGTACAATAATGCTCCATTCAATACTCTTTCTGGTCTACATCCCTGGTCATCCGTTCCCATCCCGTTCTTCCTTCCATCGGCCTCTCCAGCCTTTTCCCCATATTCCCATTCCCATTCCTAGTATTCCCATAATTATCACTCCTTCATCCCTCCTCGTGCCATTCTTAAGAATTTGTGCATCCCCTTTCATTTATTTATTCATTTTTCCATTTTTCACCTCTCCATCTTTTTGTTCAGACGAGCAAACAATTTTACCACTCATTTCAACTGTGGAACCGACAACCTTGGAGAGGAAAGCTGTGCTCCCTCGCCTTTACACACTCGACACTTGAGTCCCAATCTGAACAATACCTTTGACTCTCATTTCTTTTTATCATTATATCACTCGCATATCTCTTTGTCTCCAAGTCTATCACTTTACCTGGCATTCCTTGCATTCTATTAATTCTCTTGGTGTGTTACCATCTCTCATCCTTGAGACAATCACTCGACGTTATCATCTGTTCATCACCTACGACACTCTCATTTCCTTGTTGCTCAACTCGTAACACTCTGGACACGAAACGCCGATCAAATTCCTTCCATTTTCAGAAACAATCAATCATTCATTCAACTATCGCCGACATCGCATAACCAACTCATCCACTTATTTAATAATCCTTCGACGACCCTGTCTATTCGTCACTTTCAGCCCGAATACCCTCTACTGAAACGATCTTCTCAAGGATTGTTTCACTGAAACGCGACGCACAAACCAAGAAACATCCATAGGACCAACTCGACTTTTACAAGTCGAGACCAGAATCCCTCAGCTTGGTTGTCAGCATCCTAGCGTGTTTCAACCGGGTTCCCATTTTATTGATCTAGAGATCCATATCAATGCTTCAAGTCTGAGCCAAGCCACAATCAGCCCGTCATATAATTGAGCTTGAGCACTCTGGATAATCTGGTCCAAACCCTTCATTTTTAGAAACAATACTTCTTTACTTGTTATCACATACACAACACATCATTCACAATGACTGGACAACCTACAAGACGATGGCTTCAGCTGTCTTTCCTTCTCATGGCTGGCACCGCTTCAGCAGGATCTCTCAAGCTATCCGATTTTGAGTCAATCGGCGACAAGTCATTCCCATCAAACTGTGTTCAAGCATACGACACGCCGCTCTCAGATTGCACTCCCAACGATTTCACTGGTGGCAAAGCATGCAGCGCTGCTTGCAAGGACTCAGTGCAGCAAGCTCAAGGCTTCATCCAGGCCTCATGTGGCGACGTCTCAACCGACTCGGAATCTCTTCTAAGCCGTGGTCAGAAGGGTAACCTAGTCGCTGTTCTCTGCCGAGATGTCGATGAGCCTCAATCTCAGTCTCAAGCTCAATCAGAAGCCCAATCTGCACCCCAGTCTGAGCCTCAACCTGTTTCCGAGCCCGACACTCAAGCTTCAGCTACAACAACAGCCCCTGAGTCTGCTACCAAGATCCAGAAGAACGTTCTCATCGAGACCAGTGTTTCTACTAAAAGTCACGCTTCAAAGGACAGTCTGATTGGAGAGCCCCTGTCGGCCGTGGACGAAGATCTCGCTACCAAGAGCACCGTTCTCGCCATCGACACAGAACAGCCCACAGGCTCTCTGCCTCTCCCTCAAGCTCCCACCCAGATGCTGACCTCAATGACGAGGTCGAGCGCTCCTAGCCAGACAGCTGAGGCAGACACGGAGGAGCCCACTCCCACGCCTCCAACTGCTGGCGGAGCTGTTCATGCTCCCAGCTTCAGCTTTATGTGTGCATCTTTCGCCGTGTCCGCACTCATGTATATGGTCGTCAACTAAGAGTCACTTGGAAAATGATGCAACACAAAGATACCCAGGGTGTATGAGTACGAGTACTGTATTTTAATTGAGCGTGGAAAAGGTAGAATGCTAGACAAGCATTGTAGGATAGGAAGCATCACTAGTGGGAATATCTCACAACTAGTAACAGAATCATAGCCAAATTTAAGAACACTTGTTGACTATAAACCCTTCTACTGGTTATTGCTTTTTATGTGAAATTTATTGAAGCCATTTTAGATGTTCTACATGAACATTGCGGTGTTGAGTGGTTGAGATTATTAGTCAGCCAGACTGGCCATGGTGAGGTTCACGATGTTCCATTCGCTTTGAAGGTTCTCACGAAGTAGGCATGATACAGACTTACTATATCAAAAGATGAAACTATCGTCAAATTGTGTTTTTAGCCATTTGCACCACCTGGTGCGGTTTTGCGTCTTGGCAGCTCAATGTCAGAGCTCTTGGCCCTTGGCAAGCCTGGGGTGCATCTCTGGGCATCTTGGCTGCACCAAAAATCCAGGGTCTATCAGATCTCCAAGAGATTTCCAAGACATGAAAGATGCAACCTCAATTAACGACTTTATTTTCTTGTCCTTTTTTGAAAAGACGAGCCGAACCTCGAAATATGTGGAATACTGTCGGTGAAAGGTGATACCTTTGTCGCGTAGCACAGACAAATTGTAGATCGCTCTTTTAAATAGAGCGGTGAGCTGGTATGTTCTTCAATAGTACCGGGGATTCAAGAAATCTCCAGAATTATGAATGTATAGAAAGGGTCCGGAGCACTTATTGCTATGATGAGAATAGTGTAGTGTTTGACTATCCTCACTGACGTCAGTTTAACCAAGAAAAATGGTCGAATTGAGTCAATTTCAAGCTTGTGGACAATAGCCCGAATGTGGAATAGGCACTGCCAGAATACGGTATCCGTCACGAGGAGGAATTTGAAGAAACAGGGACTGATCTAAGCTTAAACTGCCATAAAACCTGGATTGAATGGATGCTTTGCCTAAACCATTAGTAGTTCCCGCATTTTGCATGACAAAGAACAAGTTAAGCATAATATTGATCTCACAGGACAAGGCCTAGACTAGACCATTACTGTACGATTAAGGTTGTTTAGGCTTCTGGCCGTTGGGGCGGTAAAGCCCCCGAGCTTTGATGTGTCTAGCCTCATGTACTGTACTGTACGAGCCATGTGCGAAAAGGGAAACAGATGCATAAGTCAAAGTCTCGTGGGGGTTACATTACAGTGTAGCCAGACAAGTGATGAGCCTGGCACCCCATGTGCCGATACTTCTTGTTGATCGCACCGCGGATCAGTCTGAAAGAGAAGAGAATTAGGATAAATGACTCGAGAGGAAAGAAAAGAACCGAGGTTAGCGCTGCGAACTCGTCATGGAGAGGGAAAAAAAAATGCGACGATGCCAAGGAAAAGTGGCATTGGTTGCAGGATCTTAGGTGATATGGTCGGTCGCCCACAAATTCTTGTTTACAGTACTCGTCCGCAGACGAAACATCTCGATTCGTATCGACGACGACCTGGGTCCCACTGGTTCTTCGGACAAAACAACCCGGGGTCTTTTCAAGTGCACCTCTAGCAGAATGTTCTATACTTTGGTAGAAAGTAACAGCTGGTTCGACTCTTGATGCGCCATATGATTACAGAGTAGATGTCGTTGAGTTTTTAGTATTATCTTGATTGGACTTTGATATCAGACAGGCGTAAAGATTTTGAGGCGTCAAGTGGGACCTAATGTTATTGGTACTGGAGATAAAGTCTGGGCGTTCAACAAGGGAGAAGCATGTAATATGTGATTACCTAGCTGACGACTAAGACACAGCAGATATTGGGTTGAGAATAACGGCTCAAATCGCCGTTATCGTGAGCTCAGTCATTGAGGCCCAAGTTTGAGTTAATACACACACAAGAGGCCCTCAAAAGCATAAGTAATGTATCTAGAGATGTTGTAAAGAATGACGAGAGACTCGACTCTGCCGGTTTGTCCGGCTTGGGTGTTCTTGATGGTCTGGATAAAAGCAGCGGCGCATCAAATGGACCCATGTACGCCCCCACAGCGGCTCTTGGCAGCAGAATAATGACCGGGGTCCCTGCTGCGCATTCCCTGTCCCTCACCTTGTGGTGGTTGCGAGATGGATGTGAATGGTGACGATCCCTTCGACTTGACTTGACTTGACCTAGAAGAGAAGATGCCCCCCCTCCGGAGACACAAATCTCCAGCCGACGAGGTTAAAAACAACCTTAATAAAAATAAATAATTTGCCATCCTCTGGTTCTTGTGTTTCGTCCTTCTTTCGTCATTCCATGTCCTCGTGACAGACAGATATTCTTCACATATCGTTATCTTCAAGACCTCATCGCAAGTCTCGCCTTGCCTTGCCAAGACACCCGTGGCGCCTTGTGGCGTACCATCCCGGTTTTATAGGCGTTGTTGCCCTGTGACGACACTGTTCAAGGCCTGTGCCATTTTTGAATCCGACCTCGATCGGTGGACGGGGATTAGTCTAAACGGTTCGCTCTTTCTTTCTTGTCTTGAGAATTTCTTTTTTCCTTTCCTCTTCCAACAACCATTGGATTGGACTAGACCAGACCAGACCATCCCCTATAATCCTACGGTCTTTTGTCTTGTCTCCCTTCTGTCGCATTTCTGCCCAACCAATTTGATCTCGTGGATGCTGCGCTTCTCATCCAGACGAGTGCCGACTATAATTGACCGCGGCGCCGCCGCCGATTCTCGCCCGTTGCGATAACGTTGTTGTGATCAACCCCCGAGATCGCGACACCACCGACCGATTCGAGAACCGATAGCGACAACTAAATCGACCAATTCCTCGTATACTTAGGTATACTATTATTCAACATGGCGGCTTGGAGTCACCTCGACATCACCAAGCCGCACTTGGTGTACATTATCCTCGGCGGCTTCACTTCCCTTTTCATGCTTTGCTCCTCTGTTATCAAGGAGCGCATGTATATTGGTGAAGCTACAGTTGCTACCCTTTGCGGAGTTATCTTCGGACCTCATGCTGCCAACCTTATCGATCCTCAATCATGGGGCTCAACTGATATCGTCACTGTTGAGTTCTCGCGAATTGTCCTTGTTGTCCAATGTTTCGCCGTTGGTGTCGAATTGCCAAAGTTCTACATGGAGCGCCATTGGAAGTCCGTCGTCTTTCTTCTGATACCAGTAATGACCTTTGGCTGGCTCATCACCAGTCTGTTTATTTTCTGGATGATTCCACCACTGGACTGGCTCGACAGTCTTGTCGTAGCTGCCTGCGTTACTGCTACCGATCCCGTCCTGGCATCTTCGGTTGTTGGTAAGGGCAAGTTTGCTAAGCGAGTCCCCAAGCATCTTCGAGATTTATTGTCCGCCGAGTCTGGCTGTAACGATGGCATGGCATTTCCTTTCATCTACCTGTCTCTCTACTTGATCCAGTTCAAGCGCGATGCTCAAGATGTGAGCTTCCACTTCGTTGTATACGTCATCCTATACGAGTGTATCTTTGGTGCTGTCTATGGCTTCATCATTGGCTATATTGCCCGCCATGGTATCAGGTACGCCGAAAAGCATGACCTTATCGATCGTGAGAGTTTTCTAGTCTTTTATTTCGTCGTTGCACTGTGGTGCGCCGGCTCTGGTAGTATCCTGGGTATGGACGATTTGCTAGTCGGTTTTGCTGCAGGAGTTGGCTTCTCAAACGATGGCTGGTTTGGTGAAAAGACTGAAGAATCACACGTTTCCAACGTTATCGATCTTTTGCTTAACTTGACTTATTTCGTCTACTTTGGAACCATCATCCCATGGGAGCAATTCAACAACGGTGTTTTTGGCTTGGTGGCTTGGCGCCTCGTGGTCATTGCCATCTTCGTGCTCCTGTTCCGCCGAATTCCCATCATGCTCGCCCTGAAACCCCTTATACCGGACGTAAAAACATGGCGCGAGGCCTTGTTCGCTGGTCATTTCGGTCCAATTGGTGTAGGCGCCATCTTCATCGCCATCTTGGCCCGAGCTGAACTCGAGCATGGAGAGCCAGTACCTCTAGCACAGATGCCACCCGAGAATACTGAACACTATGAGCTCATTTATCTTGTGTGGCCTATAGTCTGCTTTCTGGTTGTTACGTCTATTCTTGTTCATGGATCTTCTATTGCTGTTTTCACCCTCGGCAAGCGCATCAACACCCTGAGTCTGACAATGTCATACACAGCTGCCCCTGAAGATGGTCCATCATGGATGAACCGGCTACCTCGAATCTCATCCCAATCCAGGTCTCAGGCGAGGTCCATGTCAGAAGCATCTATCGACGAAGAGAAAGCGCCGCAGTTCCCTCCCGATGCTGCGATTCCACCCAACGGTCCTTACAGCCACTTGTTGCGCAGACAGCGAGATCAAAATGGAAGCCGCTCGCCCTCCGTTGTCTCACGGAAACGTAAGAACAAGAACTGGGATGACGACCTTGGCCCCGGTGGTCCAATTGCTCAGTCTGCAATCTTCCCCCAGCGACAATCATCCACTCCCATGTCACCTACTGAACAACACGAACAAGAAGAATTCCCCTCGCAAGACAACACCGAGTCAACTCTGGCCGCCGATGACAGTTCCAAGGAAAGAAACTCTGATAAGATTGAACAGGCAGGAGAAAGCTCTGCTGGCAGCAGTGGCCAGAAGACTCCCCCCAAGCCTGTGGACATCTATGAGGAGGGTAGTGAAATGGTATTCGAAAACAAGGACGGAGATGTACTTGACGTCGAGCCCGCACCCGAATCTCATAGGGAGGATACGAACCACGTACCCATCACAGCTGTCAAACCAGGACACGATAAGTTGTGGACTATGGCTGGTTTCAAGAAGAGAGTGGGCGAGGTTTACAATATCGAGATGGAAAAGCGTAAAGAAAAGGGCAAGGATCGACGACATGAACCTGCCAGGGCCTACCAGTTTGGAAACACGGTATGTTCAAGTTCTGAAATGTACAGGAAAGACACAAGCCTAACAATTTGCAGATTATTGTCGAAGACGCGGATGGTGAAGTTGTTAAGACCTACGAACTTCCTACGTCGAAGGGCGGGGACTCCGAAGCTGGTCCCAGCACAACCGGTGAGAAGCCAGCTGGTAAACATGGCTGGTCCAACTTTGGAGGTGTATTCGGAGGCAACAACGCAAACGAGCAGGATAGAAAGAAGTCTATTGCGGAGACTCAAGCTGCTGATGACAAGGCTATTCGCTTCACGATTGGTGGTGTTGGTCAGCGCATGACCAAAGAGGACTTCATTCGTGAAGTGCAAAAGTTGGATTCGCGAACAAGAAAGGAGGTTGTTGAGCAGTCAAATGCGTCACAAGCTCTCAAAAAGGTCGCCAAGCAAGACCTTCCTCCTGAGACGGCTGTGAATGCCGCCAAGGCTGCTGAACACCACTCTCCCGATAAACGAAAGGCGCCATCTGGACCATCTGCATCTCCTGCCGCTCCATCAAGCCCAGCCAAACCATCCGAACAACAGGCGGAGACTGCCGTTGAACGCAAGCGCCGTCTAGCAGCGCTCTCGAGCCAAGAGGAGGAACCTAAGGAAGAGACTACCGAAACGCCAGCTGAGAGGCGACGAAGAGAGGCCGCACTTGGTGTCGGCAACGAAGCTGACGATAGCGATGACGAGGGGACAGAAAGAGTACCGCCTAACCGCCGAGGTATCACATTTGCCGAGTCGACGAGGCCTGGTAGAGGGAGAAGTACGAAATAATGCATGACTACTACATTATGAAGCGGGTTTTGTTTGCAATCGCATATATGATGGTAATATTCCAGTATGACCTTATTGATTATACGGGACAAAATAATGGGCGTGGTGCATTACATAGTGTATAGCATACAAAATGAAGTCGTAATTCGAATCAAATAGATCAAGTTTTCTAGTACATACTTCGCCCAACTTGGGTTCGTTCTCAAGCTTACAACAAAATCCCAAAAATCAGGAAATGTGAGACTGTATTTAGAACATAGAAGATGAGGGGGAGCATAAGCTGTCTCGTCTCCTATGGTGAATTTATTAAATCTCGGTGCCATGCTACCAGTAGTCAAGCCTTTTGTTGTTTCGAGGCCAACCTCATGTACAAAAGTGTTGAGTATGGATTGAAGGAAAATGACATGTGACATATCACGTGTGCGGCTGTACTTTCAGGTGTATCCGGATTCGATCTTGGCTTCTGTGCTAGAGTACTCGGTGTCTATCCACGCCGATGTTAGTTTGCGAACTGCACATTTTACGACTATCCTCTTTATAAATTGTTGCCAAGATAATTGATATCTACCCCAAAACCCCCACCTTCCTTATCGAGACTCAATGGACTCTGGTGATGGCCAAAGAGACTCGCCGCTCTCAATAACCTCCAATATCGCAGGCATCTTAACATTCGTTGTTGCTATTGCTGCAGCATTCTATGCCCGTCTCACATATCTGCGGAACAGTGATGATGAGTTTTTCCGCGTCAAAACGTCTTTGTCGTGGTATAAAACTGAATCCACATGGTTGGCAGATCTTGTAACAGCTATCAATGCCCAGCATGAAAGTTTTCATACACATCAGCCCGAGTACCAGATGTACACCTTTGTAATGGACGATCTGCTGAATCTTGAACAGCGCCTTCTCGACATTGTCGCTGAGACGGAGGCCAAGGCGAGCGTGAGCGATGAGGGTGAAAGTTGGACACTCATGCCACGGAGTTGGAGCGGCCGTACAACAGTAGCCATGGCCTGGATACGGGTGCGAACCAAAGCTCTGGAGCTAGTCAGACAGCGGGAAGGTTTGACGGCGAGGGTGCAGTTCATGCAAATGAGTATGATTTCCTCTCGACTGCGAGACCTTGAATCGAGGACGAAATGGCGAGAAATGAAGATGGATGAAAGTTCACGAAAGCTTGAATCTCTAATTGAGAACCAGAGAGATCGAATTCATCGGCTGGAAGACCTCGTAAGACGATGGTCACGTCGTGATCATTCCAGTCTTTCGAGGGCCGGGACGTTGGCAGGCTTCGAGGTCAAAGACACAGAATCGGATGGGTCGGCAGGTGACGACGACCCTACCACGACATCCAAGTCAGCAGACGTAACTCTGTCCAGGAGGCCAATTGAGCAATAACATGCTGTTCTATCTGAATCCGTATCCATTCTTGTAGGCGTATGCGACGGCAATGCAAAGACTTGGAAAGGCCCAAAGAATATCCATCTCAACAACAGCCCACACCCATAAGCAACCCACAGGAGGAGCTTGCTTCATGACTGCTATGTAACTGTAGTTGTTGCTGATGTGGATGAGGTAACAGCCGCCCAGCGTGCTTGCAATGAAGAAGATGGCTTGGCGAATAATCTCTTGGTACTGTTTCGGGACAAGAGGAATGAATTGCTTTTGAGAGTAATGCGGATGGAGGACGTAAAATAGAACGATGAACACTAGTTACCATCATGTTAGTGATGGTCGCAACTTAGGACGGGTAGAAACTTACAGAGCCAGGCTGTGAAAGTCCGCTGGATTACTAGAAACCAATCAAGATCCATAGCATACTGTCGCTGCACAAGTACGTCAAACGTAAAGTGAAGCGTAGCAATAATACCGGTCCATAATAGTGTTTCGAAGATACGTTCTGTACGAGGCGACAAGAGGGGTCCTTCGCCATCGAGCTCGCGCTGTCGACGATCGGCTTCAGCAAAGAGATCGCGATCCTTTGCGAAATCGACGAGAGTCTCCTTCTTTGGACCAGAGCGATCGGGTTGTTCGAGTTTGATATCCTTGACGGATTTCTCTTTGCGTTGGCGGGCCATGATAATGTCGTGATTGAAGCTTTTCTAGCAAGTACTAGAGTAAAGATGTAAGTAAAAGTAATAAGCTGGAGTTCAATTTAGCTGAGCTGATCGTGCCTGAAAGACAACGTCAACAGGTTACTTGAATAGGGTTAGCGTATCCCACACAGATGGAAGCCGAAGCGTCGGGCCATGCCGCACTTCACTGCACACTCCGATGCACTTTCAATGCAGGCGATTTCTGTATGGCTTGAAAGCTGGGCAAGGGGCAAGGGCGGGGCTTCAGCTCGCTCTATGAGCTTCCATGTCTACGAAGTACAGTAGTACTGTACCTAGGTAGGTGGTATATTAGGTTGTCAGGCGGTGAACCGTCCCATGGGCAACTTTACAGTACGTAGATACATAGACACTTTACTGGAGGTTCCATTGGGGTTGCCTTAGCGATTGGCGTTTGCGCCCTCGTGAGCTCCTGCCCCTCCATATTCAAGTTTCACTTGTTGTTCCCGTGTCTCGTGCCACTTTTTGTCTCAGCCATCACAACTTGTTTACAATTAGGGTCACGTCCAGCTTCCCAGAGGGGTTGAACTCCCTCTTATAACACTGCAATTGAACTCAGTGTGGCTTCCGAACTCTACTTACAGCTATTATAGGCTTTGCGCTGCCATATTGATCCATCCCTCAACGGTCCGACCCGAACTACCATCCTCTAGCAATACCGTCCGTCGCAACCGAAGCTGAATCGCAATATCGATAGCCGAAGCCGCCGACATGAACGTTCTTCACATCTTTGCAGGCCTCGCCGTCGTGGTGCCGGGCATTTACATGCTCACAGCGACTCAGGCCCAATCGACCATCAAGAACAAGCGCGTCTGTCTCTTGATCGCACACCCCGATGACGAAGCCATGTTCTTCTCGCCCACCGTCCTCGCCCTCACACGACCCGAGAACGGAAACCACGTCAAGATTCTATGCTTGAGCACTGGTATGAGCCGACTGCAACGACCCGTGCTTTGCAATCGCATCATGGTGATGATGCGACAACACAAAATTGGTTGAAAGCAGTTTTGGCTGATGGTGATTTCTTTGGTGTGTTATAGGAGATGCCGACGGGCTAGGAGACGTTCGAAAGCAAGAGCTGGTCAAGAGCGGCTTGGCGCTGGGACTGCAAAGCGAGGATGATGTCTTCGTGGTGGACAATCCGTACGTTGACCGCCCCCTCAGCCCAATATCACTGTATAAGAAGCTAACGGAATACTTGACTTGTAGCACCGACTTCCCAGATTCCATGACGAGAATGTGGGATAAGAACCTGATTGCTCGTCTACTGGGAAGCACATTTGCGCCCAAATTCGGCCACGAGCGCAAGAATAACCTCAAGCCTACAGCTAATATTGACATCCTTGTCACTTTTGACAGCAACGGCGTCTCTTCTCACCCCAACCATATCTCCCTGTATCTGGGTGCTCGTTCTTTCATCCAGGCTCTCACCACGACCGAGTCGGAATGGCCAAGCCCTGTCGATCTATATACCCTCACCTCCGTGGGCATTGTGCGCAAGTACTCGGCCTTTATGGACTTTGTTCCTACACTCCTCTCGTATTTGGGAGTCAACAACGAGAACAAGGAGCGCCCCGAAGGTTTGGTCTTCATGAACCAACTTGTTGGCCGAGGCGCATACGGCACTGCTTGGAGTGCCATGACTCAGGCGCACAGGAGCCAGATGGTCTGGTTCCGCTATGGCTGGATCACCCTCAGCCGATACATGGTCATCAATGACTTGCGTCTAGAAAAAGTCAAGGCACAGTGATCAAAATGAAGTACAAAGGAACCGCATGGCCAGGGGAGTTTGGAAACTATCTTGTGTTACTATTTGTATGTACGACGTGGGCGTACGATTTGCTTTTATACCTAGCTTGCATCTAAACAGGAATCTATAAGGACATGGTCGAATGCTTCTGCTTGATGTAGTTAACGATCAGAGTCTGGTTGTATACAGCATAAATATGAAATATTGATAGATGTACTACTATAAGAATCGATATCCCATGTATCCCAACCGACAGCCTCTCATCTCGGCCATAATCACTAACATCCGGCGATGTGTGGTGGAACGTAAGGCTTGTGTTGTCTTGTACGGCATGAGATGAGCGGTCGACTGCATCGTATGCTGTGGGAATTGTTTGATGCTGAGACGACAGGCGACAAAATGCAATAGGCTTTCACATCCCAACCTAGGGAGAACCAGTCGTCTTGGTCTTGAGACTTTGCAATCATGTTCTTTTTTGACCTCTTGTCAAGTAGTTTTTCGGGTACGGCAATCGATCGTAGGGTTTCCCCTCAAAGTCTTTGTTCTCATCTGGAGAGTAGCCGCCAGCTGGACTGCTTGGAGGCGATTTCATGCTGCGCAGTGGAATCGATATGACATTTGGACGCTTGTATGGTATTGTTGAACGAACGTACGCAAGATCACCAGAGAACATCTTGACTTGGAGCGATATTGACAACGCGTCTACAGAGCGTAGAGTTGGAGAGATGTGGAAAGAAAAGTGATTTCATGGCTGAAGAGGGGAAATAATGAGATGAGATGAGATGGCTTATTGTCAACTGTTCTTGGTTATCCATCAAACACTTGGGCCATGAAACATTTCAAAACAGTAGTAATGACCTTGAAAGAAAGAGCCATGAATATGATGTGTTTACTTGTTAGCTTGAATAATTGATAATAATACGTCTGATTACCGACTTCAAAGGTATATCGCATGACTCAGTGTGAATGAGACGCCCTATACGCAGCAAGCCACTTGGGATGTAGAAGTTAGTGATTGTATGTTGTATCAGGTAAAAGCTCAAGCTTTCAAGCCTGTTTGCTACTTTCCATTGATCCCTTGCTATTCTACGCACGGGAGTCGCTTATACACTCCATGAGCGGAATGTATTAGATATGTTGGCCTGCTTATGGATAATAGAGAAGTTGAGATCTATACTTAGGTAGGTAGGTAGGATATAGAAAACAAGCAGCTTAAAACTGGGCTTGAAATGGCATGAAATGAAACATACTTTGCCTCTTATGCAGGTAGCACTGTACTCTTGTTACTACTAATATAATTGTGGTTCTGGCTCATTTGAATTGATCATTCAAGGGAGAACCGCGCGCGTTCAGATCCTCGCGCTACAAATCCCAATTGGTGAGTCTCCTGTCGATCATCAACCTCAATAGCCAGACAACAAGGAGTACATTTATCCCACATACAATCACCACCAATGCTTGACAGCTCGTCAAGTTGCATTCGCGTACAAGGACCATTTTCTATCGATCCCAATCCACTATATACCCGGTCCGAACGGGGACATGCTCTCTATATGGACGTGTTAAAAGAAACGTTTCACCGGATTCTGAAGCAACCCAACTCATCTGCTTGGACATAACCGTCCAAGCGCGGTTCCTTTTTTGGGCTCACTTCACCTCTTTTGTTGAAACATCCCAATCAATCAGAGAAACAGCCTAGCCTAAAATTGGCGATACATGGTTGTTTGGGTGATCAATGCTGGTTGAGGAACATGCATTTCTTCCTTTCTGAGACTTTGATGCGGTGATGTAACCTGGATTCAATACTTGTCCCACAACGGCAGTAGATGCAGGTACAATCGTTCTTCATGCTTTATAAATATAATGTCAAGTGCATTGCGTATCGTACCCGCCTACTCTGCTTGATTTCTTCGCGGACTGCAGGAGAGTCGACTACACCATCAAGTGAAGCGAACCTATTCTCCGGGTCGCAGAAAACTTGACTCTATTTATCTAAGAGATCAAATAGTTTCAGGTCTTGGTTTCCTGTTCCTCTCTAACCTAGTGCCTACTCACAATGCGCTTCTCATTTGTATCCGCGGCTGTATTGGGCCTTATCGGCTCAGTCAATGCTTGGGGTGGCCTTGCTCCTGATAGCCCAAGATTCCAGAAATTAGAACGTCATGGCCTTACAGTGTTCAAGCATGCTGCTACCAACTCTAAGCTTGAGTTCGTCAGTAACTCGGGAATCTGTGAGACTACGCCTGGAGTTGATCAGCACTCGGGTTACTTGTCTGTCGGTATGTAAACCCATCCTCGCTTCGCCATCATATACTGATATGTGAGCCACAGGTAAGAACCATAGCATGTGGTTTTGGTTCTTCGAAGCCCGCAACAAGCCGGAGGATGCACCTCTTGCCATCTGGCTGAATGGTGGCCCTGGATGTTCTTCCATGGTCGGTCTTTTCACTGAACATGGACCATGCCATTTCGTTGGCAACGACACAGAGCCGTCCCTGAACCCTCACTCGTGGAATGAGTACGCAAACATGCTCTACATCGACCAGCCCATTGGCACTGGCTTCAGTGTTGGCACCGAAGATGTGAACTCGACAGCTCAGGCAGCTCCGTATATCTGGAAGTTCATGCAAGTGTTCTTGGATCGCTTCCCCAAATACAAGTCGCGAGAGTTTGGTCTTTTTACCCAATCATACGGTGGGCACTACGGTCCCGAATTCGCCGACTACTTCCTCAAGCAAAACGACCAGATCAAGAAGGGCGATCTCGACGGTCACAAGATTGATATGGTCGCGCTGGGCATCAACAACGGCTGGATCGAACCCAAGAGACAGTACAAGTCCTATGCAACATATGCGAACCGCAATCCCTACAAGAAAATCCTCACAAACAAGCAGCTGAGGACTTCTCTCGACTCATACTACAAGTACTGCTTGCCCGCCATGGAGAACTGCACAGAGCTTGAAGGCCAGGACGAAGAATGCGCAAAGGCTGATGACGCTTGCAACACGCAAATGTTCACCAACCTGGTAATTGCGGGAGGAACCGACTTCAACGTTTACGATGTGCGCATCGGCCAAAACGATGTTGACCCGCCAGACACTTTCCTTGAATATATTACGAGAGCCGAGGTTATGGATGCAATTGGAGCGAACACCCCATTTGCCGAGTGCAGTGACACCGTTTATGCAAACATGGCAAAGACGGGAGACGGTAAGTCCCTCTTGCATGTACAATGGCGGACGAAATCGCTAACACGGGTACAGGCGCGCGCTCATATGTCGGGCCTTTGGCTGATGTTGTGAAGCGTGGCATCAACACTCTCATCTGGGCAGGAGACACTGGTAAGTTTGCAATCACCGTGACCATCAGAAGGGGTACTAATCTGAAAACTTTTCAGACTGGATCTGTAACTGGGAGGGCGTACTCTGGGCTGCCTATGCGCTGGAGTGGCCAGGCCAAAAAGAATTCGTAGCAGCGCCATTCAGCAACTACACAGTCGATGGCAAAGCCCATGGCCGGTACAAGGTCGTAGACAACCTGTCTTTCCTAAAGGTTTGGGGGGCTGGCCATTCGGTGCCCTATTATCGTGAGTATCTAGCTACCAACCCATATCAGACACGTCAACTGACAAGCGTGACAGAACCCGAGACAGCGTTGCAAGTGTTCAAGCAGACGATGCAGAAGAAACCCATCAAGTCGACTTAATGATTTTTATGTTGTATCAAGGCGTTTGGGAAGACAGGACCATAGAGCCTGCTGGTGTGATGGGTACAGTTGTGATTATTTCTGGGCAACTCGAACTGAGATGTGTGTCATTGAATGGCAGGCCTCTACTAGCACAAATCAAATTTAAAACAAAGTCATTTCATTCATAAGCAAAGCAAACTTGATGCCGTTCCCAAAATCTATGGTATATCCTCCTTGTAGTACATGTAAACCGTTCGAACACCGCATAATCAACAGAAGAAACTCAAGAGCTCACCATATCTAAGTATGCTTAGAAATGTACACTACGCTTCTTTTGCACCTTCTTTCGCTTTTCCTCATCCTTCCGACTGCTGAAGAAACCACTGACGCTCGCAGCTGCAGGCCCTGCGTAAGGCGCTGCTCCTTGCAATAGACCACCCAGACCATGGCGCTTCTTGCCATTCTCACTGGGGCCAGGTTGAGGCTGCGAAGGCGGCGGCGCAAAGTTTGGCTGTGGGCGACCGTTCGGTGCCGGCCCAACGCTGCTAGGTCGAGCAGGCAATGCGCCGGACGAGAACTGAGGTCGAGGGGGTAATGGTGGCGATGGTTGACCTGAGCCCGTTTGGTTCCCGAAATCCTGACCGGCCATGCCAAACTCTCGACGTAACCGCTCTGTCTCTTTCTCGACCTCGGCTTCTCGCTTCCGACGTTCCTGCTCTTCAGTCTCCAGCATCTTTTGGATCCTTTTGCGTTCCTCCTCCTCTTCCTTCTCACGTTCCAGCCTCTTCCGTTCCTCCTCCGCTACCATAGCTTGCAACCGTTTTGTCTCGGCTTCAACCTCGGCCTGACGTTGGGCATTGTTGTTTGAAGGTTGCACCGCGGCTTGAGCACGAGGGGGTGATGATGGTTGGTTGTTGTTCAAAGCTCCCGTCATTGTTGGCCCGGTGGAAGAGTTTGCTGCTGGACGAGAATTTTGGCGACGTCGACCATTCGATGAGGGGAGAAGATGGAAAGGATCCTGGCTGGGGTTCAGATAGAGATCTTTGATGGTTTCAGCACTCATGAGAAGTGTGATTTCGAGACCTCTTCGATCCTCAATCTCGACTCGAGCCATGTTGGGCTCGTATATGGTCAATATCGAGTCGTGCTTAGCTCGGAAAAAGGCCACGGTGATATCGGGCTCCTTGCTCTTCTTGCCACCCACGTTTCTCCCAGTCATGTAGCATGTCATGTCCTTACTCAACCGACCATCTCGTTTCCAGCGAAACACCACCTTGGGAACCAACTCGGTGATGGATGGTCGATCTTCTTGGTCGATCTGGCTAGCACTTGGCAACTTGAAAGACCTCTCTGGCAGTTCAAATTCCCAAATATCGGTCTTTCCCCAACTGCCTGGATGTTGCTTGACGGCGATGTTCTGATCTGGGTTGTATAACGAAACCGCAAAGTTGTCCGGCGTGATGGGAGTCTTGGGCGGCGGGTTGCCGTTTTGCGCGCGGATTTCGGCGGCGGATAGAGTGGGCGATACCCAGTCAGGCTTGACGCCGACCTCTGCGTAGATCACCGAGGTGTTCTGGGAATCAAACATGCCAAGCGCATATTGGCCGTTGGCGTCGGAGGGAGAGGGTCGCTTCACGAGGTATTCGGGTGACGGATCTGATCCATTATGCGAAAAGTAGAGAATATTATTGAGCGGGTTTTCTGAAGATGTTTTGAATTGATAGGTGGGAAGGTTTTCGTCCAGCATCTTGCCAACTGCGTTCCTGGTTTGAGACTTGAAGCGCGATTCAACGTTGTTTGGTGTCGCAGAGTCGATTCTGTACTCTGGTAGGATGACGTAGTAATTTATTGACTGTAACACAGGCGCAACGAGAGTTTGTAACGAAGAATTATGTCGCAGATGTTATGTATGAGAGGTAGATGAGAAACAAAGGTATAAAACAGTCGTAGTAATACTCAACACCAAACAGGTTGTTGAAGGAAAAAGCCTGACAGACAGCCCAAACAATTGCGCGGCAGGCTGAGACTTGGGAGGCGGGGCTGATTTGAAGCAGGGAAGTCCGGTCGTCTTCAGCTAGGTATGATGGATGCGATGCGATGCGATGTAACTTGTGACTGATTTAGGAGGGTCACAAGGACTTTAGAAACTTGGCCGACGAAAGAGTGTGAATAACTTGGCAAGTGTTTCGAAAAGACTGGATAACAAAAGGTCGAATGATTTTCTAGAAGACTCATCAAGAGAACATTCCTCTATTCAATTCATCGGTCCTGTCCCTCCCTCCCTCCAGTACGTACCGAGTTTGACTGACGCCACAACCGACTTATTCAAGGAGGCTGTGCAGTTGCTATTCCTGTCCCTGACCTTGTATATCGGATTGCGATAATCCGACAAGAAGCCTCAAATGATCGACTCGGAATGGCGACTCTGCCAATGAGTGACGCCCAAAGATATTAAGCATATTTCATTTCCTTGTTGACGCGCGGCCAATGACAAGCGAACTGTTTGAACCTCACAACTGCGTCACCTTCGAATGCGCTATGCGCTATTGCAATCAAATACGCGTATTCATAAGTGGTGTCTTTGCTACTGCAGAGAACTGGCACTTGCCATCATGTATCTTTGCTTCTAGTAGACTAACTATACAAATATTGGCAATGCGCAAATACAAAATCTCCATGTGTTGAATCTGTCTCGACGTCGTGAGACTTTGCATCCTAAACCCTGATATGTACGCCATACCGTGAACGCCTTTTATCCAATGTAAATGCCTTGTTCCTGCTTCCATTACGCCGTCTCATAAGTTTCGTATCATAATCTATGCTCCAAGGGAGCTTGTTTGTGGCCATCTTTGCTCAATCGCAGATGCGCCTGAATCTGCGTCCTCATATTCTGCACTTGATGGGCAACATCTCAGCTGCGGACTTGACCATGAGGAATCTCAGTAATCCTAGTGCTTGTATGCTGTGTTGTTTGTCCACTAGCTTTGTGGAAAGCTCAAACCAGACCCATTGTCACGTATGTTCGTTCGTGCTCGTCATCCATATGCTCGTGCAGTACCATAGTCCTTCTGTTGAGTCTGGGTTGGACTTGACTAAAAAGAATCTTTGGCATGGGAAACGGATCGATCGGCATTGGTCTCTCCCATTCGTCGCGAAAGTGTGCAAGTCCATACCCTTTCGTCACAATCGCCCAATTCGTGATATTTCGTTATGCGGGAGGCGCGCGATTTGTAGCGGTTTGTTCCTCGTCTGTGGCGGGGGGTCCTCTGCGCGTCCGTTGCCTTCGTCGCCGATTTTGTAGTCGTGGTCGGCAGCATGGGTACCAACAGCAAACGAAGCATGCAACCACCAAGCCGATCGCCAGCCCAATGAGAAAGCCGCGCATGATTTTCTCTCCATTCGAACCTCCTTTGGCGATGCCCATAAACTTCTCGCGAAACAGATCGTCTGCGAATGCATTGGAGGGAACAATATTTCCGGATGCGGCTGCTGTTGAAGAATCGTCGTTTTCTGGCGATGAACCATGGTCACCGCGAGGGACAAGATGCCACCCGGATAAGATAGGCATGGTGGTGCCGTAACGGGTAGATGTCAGACGAGCGCAAAAGGCGAGGGGGGCAAAATTGAGTTGAGGATTAAGCTTAAAATCCCCTGGCTATGCTTTAACGATTGAAGGAGCAAAAGTAAGTTGTGAAACTCGAGACAATAATGAAGCAGCAGGAACTGTCGGTCATATGTCCGGAAGATCCGAGAGATGGACCGGAGCGACGGCAGCAACGGAGGTGGATATGGATATGGATGTTGGGATGATCGGCAACAGACGTCCCTAAAAGTCTGTCTTCTTGGCTTGTCAAGATAAGGCAGGTGCCGTGTGAGGTCTGGAACACTAAAGAGGTGGTTATTTTGCGAATTGTATCGTAGTGTCGATAGTGTTAAGCCGAGATGGAGGCTGTGCACGACTGGTGATTAAGGACCCCTTCCCTTGAGCCGCAAGTGGTAGAGAAACAGAAGTAAAGGGATCAGTGTCTGATCTGTTGACGGAAAAAATCAAGATAAAACAAGGCCAAGAACCAAGAAAAATCCGGAGGTTGAAGAAAAGTGATGGAGACGATGGAGGCTGGGACTGGAGAAAGAAGAGTAGAGCAGAGCAGAGTAGTGCAAGGCATGGATGAATGGGATCTTGTAAAACGCTCAGACAAACCCGACAAGGGTTTTCCCTTCTCCAAAGTTACCTATCTACCTACTTACTACCTAGTACCTAGGTAATAAGCATCATTTAGGAAAGAAGCGCAAGTGGAGGAAGCAGGGCAGGGAACAGAGAGCAGGGAGCAGGGGATATGTCATCTGGGGTGCACCTTTTGTTTTGACTTTTCTCCCTCTCCCTTGTATTGTGTTATATTGTATGTATTGTCTTAAAATGAAATCCATTCAGCCATTCATTACTGGATCTCCCTCCTTCAATGTTTTGGCAATCAGATCAACTGCTCAAACTCTCCTTCTCCAACGTTCAAGGTCCAGGTCAAGGTCAAATTCAACGTGTACGCCAAGACGTTTATGAATCCCCAACGGCTGGCCCATCATCAATGTCACGGATATACAGTTTAATCCACCTGATAGGACAGGCACGTCAACGCCAAGAAAGGTCTATCTTTCTTTCCTTTATGTTTGCAGCTGGCAATATTTGCGTGTGAATAGCCACAGAAGGAACCTAGTGAGTCTACTCACTCCTACATAGTACCTAACTTGAGAAACAAGCATATTCAATTTCAATCTTTTTCAGCCTTTATTCACCATCTTCACGTCTCTCTCTCTCTCTTGGTATCGGTCTGAATCCTAGAGAGGATTATCCCAGTACTAACTAATCTACACGTCATGCCCCCATTGGCTGGTCCGCAATGTGGATACTTTCCCCGCCCTGAACCCGGAAACCGCGGGGTGGTTAACGTTTAGGTGGAGAAGAGACGAGACATTGTAAAGTGCCTGAATTCTTTCCATGTCTTTGCTGATAAGGTTGCGGCGGCGTCGGGGAGAGTTCCGCTGCCTAAAGAAAATGACTCGATGCTCAACCACATACAATCAATACTGACATCCATACCAGGTAGCATCCATCTCAGTCAGTTCAAGGTAGGATACGGAAAATAAATAACCTAAAAGCGGGTACATGCAAGATGACAAGGGCCTGGTATCTATCTATTGTCTGTAGTCTATGCTGTAGCCTCTTCTCTCTTTTTTTTTTCTTCCTCCTCCTTTTCTTCTATATCTTCTACTTCTAGGAAGAATATGCTTGACGAAACGGTAGCAATAAGCATCTCTCTGGTCATCAAATCCCGGAGTCCGGTTTACCAGGCGTGTACACATTCCAGTGGAATTCTAATCAAGATGAAGCTGCGACAAATGTTGATGCAAAGAGGCACTACCTATTAGTGATATATTGTCTAGGGACAGTTTTCTACCAGGCACTCAGCAAGGGGGCCCATCGACCTCGAAAATCATGTCGCCGAAGTAGCAGGAAGGTATGACTGCCTACTAACCACCCACTAAGGTAGACAGGGCTGGAGAGACTTGCAGAAGTGCCAAAGACCCCTTATGGTATGTGCCAAAAACGGCAAGAAAGAGTTATCGCGAGTGCCTCTTTTTGTAACCTCTTTTTCAAGAAACCAAATCTATACAGACATGGAGGGCACTCGGCGCGATTCAATGATCATTTTACCCAAGATCGATACAGGGTACATAACTCGGGGGTATGCGAATCTGGCACCTCAAACGCATTTCTCAAAACGAAACCTTTCTGATGCGATCGTGTAAAATGGTAGGGTTAGACATGCAGACAGGGGTGCCGCAAGCTGACTCACCCAGCTCGTGATACTTGATGGGTATTCAAGGATGAGAAAATAGCTCGTTTCCCACAGAGAACCCAAGTCTGTTACAAGAACTTCCTCACTATCAGTTTGCGGTTGAGCTGTTGATCGTCAATTTCTAACAATGGAGACCATTGACTTTGTGGTTGTTGGAGCCGGTAAGATCATTAACCTATATTTCACTGAAGCCTATGTTGCGGCATCAGTGGCATATCAAGAGAAACTCCCAGCTTACGAATTGCAGGGTGGGCTGGGCTAGCAGCCGCAAAGACGCGGCATCAGCTGCATCCAGAAGAGACACTGGCAGTCATTGACTCGGCGCCTACGCTCGGTGGAGTATGGGCAGAGCATCGTTTATACACTGGTCTCAGAACGAATAACATGTTGGGCACTTATGAATATCCAGACTTCCCAATGGACACGGAAACATTCGGTGTGAAGCCGGGGCAATTCATACCTGGAAGAGTGGTGCACAACTACTTGAACCAGTACGCTCGACATTTTGACATCTTTGACAGGATTCGGGTTGAGCACAAGGTTGAAACAGCAGAGCATCAGGAATGGGGTGGTTGGATTCTGACAGTGAGGGATATCAAAGCCGGCGGCACCATCAGGATCAAGGCCAGAAGACTGGTCGTAGCAACTGGTCTCACCTCGGAACCCTTTCTGCCAGATTTCCAAGGTCAGGAGGAATTTGGGGCGCCCATCTTTCATGGGAAAGATTTGGCCAAATACGAGCATACATATGAGACAGCCAAGTCAGTGACAGTGTTTGGCGGTACAAAGACGGCTTGGGACCTGGTATACCTGTATGCCACCAGAGGAGTTCAAGTAAACTGGGTTATCAGAGGCAAGCAAGAACCAAAACTGGTTACAAGTCAAGCTCACTGACTCTTTTTAGAATCGGGACATGGCCCAACATGGTCGTCTCCTCCTTATGTGACGCCCTTCAAGAAGTGGCTCGAGAAACTTCCGCATACAAGATTTCTAACCTGGTTCTCTCCCTGTGTTTGGGGCGGTGTGGACGGTTACACCAATATTCGCAGCTTCTATCATGGGACTTCTATCGGCCGGGCCATCGTCGACAAGTTCTGGAGCATACTTGGCAGCGATGTTATCGAGCTAAACAAGTACGACTCGCACCCTGAAACGGCGAAGCTCAAGCCTTGGAGCAATCCTATGTTTGTAGCCTCAAGTATCGCCATTCTCAATTATGAGAAAGACTTTTTCGACGTCGTGAAAGGAGGTTTGGTCAAGATACACATTGCTGATATCAACAGCTTGTCGAAGCAGTCAGTTCACTTGTCCAACGGTACCAAGTTACATACAGATGCATTATGCTGCGTGACAGGATGGAAACATGTTCCACCTATCAAATTCTTGCCAGAAGGAATCGCTGGGGAGATGGGCGTGCCTCACACGCCATCTGACGAGTCGTTCCCTTCTGGAATACTTCTCGGCCAAGTTGACAAAGAGATTTTGAATCGATTTCCACGCCTCAGGGATCAACCACTACAGAAGATACAGAATCGCCACTATCAACCATTGCTGGAAAATAAGGGTGTTTCGAGCAAAGAAGCTATTACACCCTCAAAACCGCTAACGCCGTATACGTTGTACCATTTCATTGCTCCACCATCAAGTCACTTCCTGAAAACACGAGACTTGGCCTTCGTGGGACTCGTATTGTCTTTCAGCACACCCATGATCGCCCATGTGCAGTCAGCTTGGGTGAGTGCCTACTTTGACGACAAGATTTCGTCCTTGCCCCGGAATCCTTCGTCAGAATTCATGAGCGACTTCCAACATGAGGCGGCGCTTCATAATCGATTTGGTAAATGGCGATACCCGTCTGGTTTTGGACACAGCTTGCCAGATTTTGTCTTTGACGCCGTCCCATATCTCGATCTTCTTCTACAGGATATGGACCTGCCGGTTCATCGAAAGGGGGGTATGTTTGCTGAAATTACAAGCCCGTATGGGCCGGAAGATTATGCAACATTAGTGGACGACTGGAAGAAGAGTCAAGCTGAGTCGGGAAAGCCATGGTATGGATGGCTACATACTCTTTGAGAGATTGGAGGTATTCTGCCTGGAAGTCATAGGAGCAATCGTGAGGATGAGTTAGGTGAGCTACCTAAACGAACCTTAATCGGGTCAACCAGATTTAGCCTGATGTCCTTTCGTCTTTTCAAATTTCCAAGTTGAGCAGGTTGATGCTGTATCGAAAGGCATTGTCGTCTTTTAAGCCATAACCCCTGCTTTCTGCCTATTACTGTTAGGCAACCAATCCACCTTGGCGCTATCGACTTATACCAACCGGTGCTTATATAAACCATCGACTTATTAGTCTCTGTGTTTGAATCACAATATTCGTATCCAATATTTCCTTTGCCCCAAATTCATTAGTTCTTATATTAAGCTATTGTATACAGCCACGTACGGTCATGTCTGCAATTATTGACCTGGAGGGCTCATCGCCCAATGTTACAACCCGTCAAACTCGCGGCTCAACCCGCCAAGCGCTCTCACCAATTGCTTCACCCTTGAAAAGAGACAAAAGCCCAGACTCGACCTCCAAGAAGCCTCTCATAAACCTGATACCAGCAAGGTCCCCCATGTTTCGTCTTCCTCTTCCCGGAGAAGATCGCGATGTCCTAATCTCGAAACGTAACTGGCTCACTTCTCATACCATCCCCCTTCCGCAAGATGTTCTTCAATCTATTACTCTCAACCCTACGGAATACTTCAATCCTGTTGATGCAACTTATGTCTTTGCTCAAGCTCATGCTGGCACCGCAGTCTGCATCTCACCCGACGGTGTCCTCCTCACCTGCGCCCACTGCATCGCAGAGAGGCCCTCAGACCTCACAGCTGTGCCTTCTCACGTCCTCATATCCTCAAGCGGAAGCATTATCTCTACCAAAGTACTCTCATGGGATCCAGTGCGAGATCTTGCCCTTCTCCTGATCGATCAAGCCCAGTCCCCCCACAGACCTTTCCCTCACATCCGCATCGCATCATCCCCTCCCAAGTTCAACTCCAAGCTCTTGTGCATAGGACATCCCGGTTCTGATGACCTCGAGGCAGAAGACAGCGATGCAGAAACGGGGTACGACACATTGATGCTGAGTGAAGGGACATTTCGTGGGCTGGCTAAAGGCCAAGATCCGCAAGATAATAGCAACATCGGGGCTCTGAAGCACAATTGCTGGACGTACTGGGGACACAGTGGCGCGGGTTTGTTTGATCGAACAACGGGGAGTTTGGTAGGTGTGCATTCAAGCTGGGATGAGAAGACAGGTATGAGGAGAGGGGTGCCACTCGAAGCGGTGGTATCATTTCTTGAGGAGTTTGAGATAAATGGGCGTGAGGCTTTCGGAAAGACATGGCAATGGTATGTACAGTGAAGCAATGGAGGTATATTGGCCAGCCTGGAAGATGGTGTCTACATGATTCAACACGAGTAGGCGTCCTTGACTCGTCATCATGAAGATATAAACATGTCAAAATGCAAGGACATGTGGGAGACGTTTTCGTTATCTTTCACTTCAAAACGTTTATGTATCTACGTAGTAATACTACACGTGAGTATGATTTCACAAGCGCCAATATCGTGTCCAATTCTCAACAGCTGCCAGCATATCCTCTCATGCAGGGCAAAGTCCACAAGATTCGACTTGTACAAATCCGAGCCCCTCCTTGGCCTTAACTTACATACATACATTTGATTCAATCCAACTATCCCCTCTCACTCATAATTATCAACCCTTCCCCCTTGTTCTGTACCGTGCTGTGCTTTGCTGAAATTAAGATGCAAGCCCAAAAATAGAACGACATAGCCGCCGTTTGTTGCAGAATAACACCTGTTCGACTTTTCAAACGCCATAACCCGCAATATCCCCATGATGAATTGATGAAAAATGCTGCACATGCTTGCCGCAGCTTGATCGCCTCTCTTCGAGATACTCTACCTCGGTGAGCAACCCTCTGACAAAAGCAAATAACCTCAACTCAAATTGTCCGAGGGCCAAGTCGCCCCAAGCTCCCTCAGGTCGGGAGCTTCAGTTGCTCAACCTGGCAACACTCCAAAACCCTTGTCTTCAAACAAGCCTCCTCTTTAGTGGCCAAAACCATGCCAATAACGTGGTTCAGCTCGAGACATACGCAGTAGGCCAGTGCAGTATCTAGTGTACTGCCCCATAATAGCCCATGGTTGGTGTTTCAGGTTCACCACCTCAGCTCGAAAACGATGACCCACTGAAACAAACATCACCAAACGTCATGCAGGCAACCCAACCAGTGCCAAATATTGCCTCCTCCAACTTCCAAGAAACGCATACGGACCCCAGAGTGGCACCATGAGGCCATATAGCGGCAATTTGTGCCAACCCTGCAAGTCTGACGTACAGCATGCGTCTTGTGCTCACCTCTCGACAGTATTCGGGTTTCGGTAGGCGCCGTTCGATACTCGTCGATTGAATAGGCCAGCAACTCCAAGAGTAGCTTAAATGATTCCTCCTGGGGGGTCGTAACCTGTCGGCGCTCCTCTCGAGGTACTGCCTAGTCCCGCGCTCCCTGGTTCTCCATCTAATGGTGCTGTTGTCGTTTTTCGAAGCATAAACATGGGCTTCTTGCCTTCTTTGTCCAGTTGCTTAAACAGAATCAATGGCTTCTCCTCAAGACCCAAGCAACGCTCCTGGTCTCCGTACACAATATAGAGAGCATACTGGTCCCAAGGGGCGTTGATTTGGTACTTCTTGAGCGCAGCAGGCAAGACTTTGTAGCAAGGGTCTTCCATACTAACGCGGAATGATTTGAATATCTCGACTGAAGCGTTACTTTGGCTGGGTGTATCAGGTACAGGGGTTTCTCGTCGGCGGGGTGGTCCTTGCGGTGCCTTTTCGCGGGAAGTATAAGCTGCATTGGCGTGACCATCGTCGTTGAAAGTGGTTCGTGTGGAGGGCGTCGGTGCTTCGCTGCGGTAGGATCGAGAGGCGAGGGTGGTAGCGGACATGTGGGTCTGGGGGGACGTTGGAGAGGGAATGTTGGGTGAGGGATACGAAGGTGACGAGGCGCCTTGGCCCCCTCCGTTCATGGCTGCAAGATGAGAAGACGATAGGACGGCCCGCTCTGCCGCGTTGGCAGGGTCTAATGCTGTCTCTGCTATTGACCTCTCATGTGTAGATTGCGTGGGCGACGCATTCTTGGGTGCTGCCCCGATCAAGATCTTGCGAGTTGAATATTGTCGCTTGACAGAACTTCCAGATTGACTCGAGCCTGGGGGCGGTGTTGGTGCGGGGGGCGATATGGTAGTTTCGTATCCATATGCTTGCTGATTGCCAGACAAGTTGGGCAAAGGTTGCTGCGCATCCTTGACAAGGCGCAAGGCTGGCAGCATATCTTCGCGCAATCGTCTAAAATCATCCGTCATTCGTCGCAGATCCTGTTCGAGTAGGCTCATGCGTTCGTCGCGGAGGCGGAATTGTTCGACCAAGTGTTTGATGTCCTTAATAGTCGCAGTAGCATATTGCGCTTCAGCGTCGGCGGCTGCAGGGGTTATGGATTAGAATCACGCCAGTCCACCAAAGAGGGGAAACCGCAAATAACTTACATAGGGGCAGGTAATGGTCGCTCTCAATGGGAACATCTTGAGCCTTTTTGACATCATAGACGCTTTTGAGGATGGTAAGGCGATGTCCCACACTGGCGATACCCATGCTCTTGAGATCATCATGTTGTAGCGCAACGAGAGCCTCACCCACGATCTCGTTTTCTGCAAGCAATTAAGCGTCAGCTGTCACTCTCTGGAAGTTACCTGCAAGTTTATACGGAGAGCGCCACCATGCTCTAGACTAAGGGCGTACCTATGAAGCGATCGGCATATTGTTGGAGACCAATGGTGCCAATAAAATCAGCACATTCCTCAGCGGTCCACTCGGTGATGATGGTTTCTGGGAGGCGGTCGGCGCTGCTGCGGTGGCCGTAGGTAGTAGGAGTGTGCTCTGCGGACGTGGAGAGCTCAGAGTCTATGGGAGAATGCTCAGAGTTGGTGATGGGAGAGTGGTCGCCCATGCTTCGCTCGTATTCGTCGTCGGCGTCGGACTCGGCGTAGGCTGTGCCACCATCAAAGCTCATCATCCTGACGGTTATGAAGGAGTAGGCGCCAGCAGCTGAGGAGGTAGGTGAGATGAAAGACTAATTCAGGCGACTATCGTGGTGGTGATGCCGCAAACAGCAGACAGATGCGCTAGATCGGGCACTGTCGGCTAAAGAGAAAGAGAAATGAGAGTTGGAAATTGCCGGTCGGTCGAATGCTTCGTAAATCTTTCATGCAAATCGTGATCGGAAGTTCATTAAGAGGAGCAATGCCCAGGAGATGGGAGACGTTGGAGTCGAGGAAGTGGGCGCAGTCTGTAGGACGATTGGATGCGAGAGAACGAATCGAATTGGATGGATACAAGACAAGATAGAATGGGCTGAGGCTGGAAGGCAACGTTGAAGTGGGAAAAACGAGAGCTGATCCCAAGAGAATAAGTAGACCCAGATCCGAGGGACTCGAAGAGAACAAATATTGTAGGAATGCGAACAAAAGGAAAAGTCTGGTGGGAGGTAGCCAGAGAAGAAGAGAGCGGCTGCTCGTGGTGATGATGACGGGGTTGTTTGTGTCTGGGTCTTGGTCAAGCCTGTCTTGCTTTGGTCTTGCCCGTGGAAGCGCTCGGGTGTGGAAAGAGAAGAGGAGGTGCTACCCAAGTTGGGATAGCCTCCACGCACAGTAACCACCTACCAACGACCTGCGGAAAACAGCACCTCTCAATGTAGGTACCAGGTACTTGACGTGAAAGGCAGTCTGTCCTCTTTACAGAAGTACTCCGTACCTAAACTCGAGCCTTGGCCGTTTTTCTTGGTGGGCCTTACTGGGCCTTGCTGGGCGGCCGAGGAGGGACTTTGAATAACTGATCCTCCACTGAGAGCACGCCTTGGCTTCCGTCCCGCTCCACTGACAGCATCCCCCTGCTATGTCCCGGCCAGGCCCTCACCCACTGTTGTTATAGGTGCTGCTGCTGTAGCCCGTTTACCAGTCCAACCAGTCCACTCTTCAACCCTCTCCTATGTATCTCTCAATCAGCCAATTGGGTCGTCTTTGTTTCTTTAATAAACAAACGAATAATTCCAATACCATCTACAAACATGACTGACTCTGTGTTGGCTAGCAACATGTGTTTGGAAAAGTCTCAGCCAGCGGGTTTAAAACATGTTCTAAGCCCTGAAATCGGTTGCTGATATGTATCGAACTCCTAGTCTGCTCAATTAACCGCAGTTTGTCTCTCCTTCAAACATCATTAGACTTGAGCACTAGAATAATAAGGTATGAAGGGAATGATATCGAGAGTGGAGGCTGGCAGTCGTAATTGAATCGAGAGACAGGACAATAAAAGGTATTTCAAGGAAACATTATCCGTTTGAGGACGAACCACGAGCATTCCCTCCCGCTTGAACATTTAGATCGGGATTTGGATTCGTAGTCATTCATCACCATGCATTCGTCTCTCGGACGGGCGACTTGGCTTCCGTAAACAGTCTACTAGTGATGCATGAAATTGCAGCAAGATAACAAGCGAATATATAGTAACGAAACCAGTTGTCATGACCGGCAGTGGCAGGGATAAGTCGCAAGCGAATATATCTGATCATAATCTTGTTTGATTAATCGAAGGCAAGCTATACTACTTCCTTCTTATATACGTCGTCTAGTAATTATTCTAAATGCCATACTCTGCAATCTTAACCTGCTGATCAAGGTGGTTTGCTGAGTCTTCCTCGTTATACCCATTCCAAAAATGGCCATTACCTCAACACGCCTTCAACTCCGTCGACCCATTTCAAAAACTCTCATACAAGAGTACGTGTGCAAAAGAAGCGGCAGCCATACGGCTAGCCATTGAAGAGAATCAGGGACATTAAACGTCGTGCAACGTCGTGTTCCTTTACAGGACGGATCTATGTAATTGCATAAACGCCTCTCAGAAAACTTCTGAGCACATAGGTGGATTAAAAAGCATGTGTCAAACACCGGGGAAAAAAGATTTGATTAGGGTCAGAGTATTAGCGAAGGGGGACCTTGGCATCCTGAACGCCTTGTCGGACAACATCTTCTAGGCGCCAGCGAGGGGCCTTGAGAGGGATTCGGTTTTCCCTCCTCCATTCATTCTCGTTCTCAGGTGAAACACCTTCCGGGAGAGGATCCAGACCGCCGGCTACACCAGTGGAAAACTTGATTTGCAAGATATCGCCAACTTCGTCACATGCCGCCAGCAGACGATCCAGATCTTCCTTGTTGTGTGCAGCTGAAACACAGAAACGGGCTCGGGAGCTGATGAGTGGGGTGGCAGGATAACCGACAACGACAACAGAGATCTTGCGTCGAAGCATCTCATGACTGAAGGCGGGGAGTTTGGCGGGGTGGTAGAGCATGACAGGAATGATGGGAGAGTCGTCATGGCCATAAACGATAAGACCGAGGCGCTTGAGTCCAAGGCGCAGATAACGGGAGTTGAAGGCAATACGCTGCAGACGCTCTTCACCTTGACCAGGGCACAACTCGCCAGTGATGAGTTTCAGAGAAGCCAGAATCTGCATAAGAACGCAAGGAGCGGGTGTCTCGCCGTACTGAGTGGCAGCGTTGGTGCTCTTGAGCTTGTCAATAATGTTCTTCTCAGCGGCAATGTATCCACCGTTGGCGCCAAAAGACTTTGTCAAGGTTCCCATAAGAATATCAACCTCGGCAGGATCGATGCCAAAGTAATCACAGACACCACGGCCACGGGGTCCAAGGGCACCGACAGAGTGGGCTTCATCGACAAACAGGTAGAACTTGTACTTGTGCTTCAACGCGAGGATGCCAGGAAGATCGCACATGGTACCCTCCATAGAGTAGAGACCTTCAACGACAACGAGAATCTTCTTCCAGGGGCGGTGAGTGCGGGGTTGGCCTTGAGAGATAGCCTCACGCACAACGCGCTCAAGGTCGGCCATATCGTTATGCTTGAAGGACTGAATGACAGCACCAGAGAGACGAGCACCGACACGGATAGAAGCGTGGTTGAGCTCATCAGAGATAATAAGACAACCCTTGGAGACAATGGCGGGGAAAGAGCTAGAGTTTGTAACGTAACCCATAGAGAAGACCATTGAAGCGGGCTTGCCAACAAAGTCGGCAACCTCGCGCTCAACCTCCAGAGCAAGATCAGAGGTACCAGCAGCACCCCGAGGGCTGCAGAAGCTGATGCCGTACCGCTTAACACACTCCTCCACAGCGTCAGCACAAGGACCCTCAGACTGGGCAAAACCAAGGTAGTTGTAGGAGCTCATGTTGAGGGTCTCAGTGTAGGTGCCGGTATATTGATAGGTGCGGTTGAAGTCGTCGGACTTGCGGTCCAGCAAGGTGATGAAACGTCCGGGGACACCAGTGGTAGTGCGAGCGAAGCAGTCATCCAGACGCATCTTGAGACGTCGGACATAGAAGTTATCGAAATCACTATTGAGGGCTGCGTAACCATTACTGGCCTTGAGAGCGCGGTAGTGCTTAGGGTTTCCGAAACGCTTGCCGAAGAAATCTCGAATGTGACCAAGAACAATCAGAATCAGATAGCTGATGTAGGTGGTCAGGATGAAATAGTAAGGAGGCTCATCTTCAACGGGAGGCTCAAGGGGCTCTCCATGAGACTGGCTGGTGTATCGATGACTTGGGTGAAGGAGAGGACCGAACTGGGCATCTGCTCGTTTTTGGCGCTCGATCTCCTCGACAGTCTGGGGTTGGAAGAGGGTAGTCGTCGAAGCATCGATGCTGTTGGGGTCGCCCGGGCTTGCTGTAGAGAGGGAGATGGTTGGCAGGCCAGGAGAAGGAGAAAAGCCAGTAGCGGTGGCCTGGTTCTGCTGAACGGCGGCGAGAGCTTGCTGGGCACCGGTAGACTTGGGGCTACTGGAGAAGAAGTTGGTGATGCGGTTGCCTTTTGAGGTGGAGGGGCGCCTCTCGCCCGACTTGACGGGTTGAGACATGGAGGATGAGGATGAAAATGGATTCAGCCGACGGGGCATCTCTCCTGGCAATGGTGTGTCGGTGGGTGATGCGCAAGCGGAAGGGAGGCTAGATCGCAAGGACGCCGAATGAGGGTACGGGACCGTGTTGTTTGCTGAAGCACAGGAACTCTAGAGTCTGGCAGCGAGGAGCGGGAGTCAGCTTGATTTTGAGTTTGAATTGAATGATGGAATCAACAACAAAGTTGGCCGCAATGCATATTCTCTGAATAGGAGATTATGAAAAGTTGATTGCTTCCAATGCAATTGTGAAAGCGTCAAGCAGTGCAAAGAATAAGAACAGGTATGCACCGTGGACCCGAACAAGCTGCAACACAAGCAATAGCAGAAAAGAATGTTGAGTTGAGCTGGAACTGTGCACGGTACAACGAATGTTGATGAAGGAGATTCTTTTTGATAAGAGGTGACAACCGAGTTTAAACTCGAGGTGTAGGTAAGTGGTGCGTGGTCCAGGAGGCACAATCTGGGACAGGGGGGCGCAGGAGGTGGCGTCGAATCAAACTGGGAAAGTAAAGATCCGCCGACTGCAAATTGCTTGTGGGCCTCTTAGCGGATCCAGCCGTGGTCCAGCCAGGAACAGCTTAAAACACCAGATGATCTGCTGAAAGAATACCAGGGAAATAACGGAATTGGGTTCCAAGCGAGACACCGAGGCGATCTCGGGTGCTTTAAGAGGGTGAGTGAAATTCTGACTTACTCAGTTACTGTTTGACAGAGAAACAGTTGGTGATATGCTGCGTGCTCTGGATTCCAGGCCCCGAGACAAGAAGAGTTGAGCACTTGATCGTTGAAAGGTCTGAGTGAGAGAGATGGATGCAAGCTCAAATCGATCAGGCCGCAACGCAAGGGCGTATTATAGACTCGAGTCAAGTCGAATTGAGTGGCCGTGGTCTTAGTTCAGTGTCCAAGTATTAAGGTAGTGCAGGATAGCATTGATCGAGATTTAACGATGAGAAGTTGACGATCGAGGAATCAATCAAGCTTCAAGTACAGAGTACTGGTAATAGATGGGATGGCCGGATGGCTGGGAGTTGTTCTTAGTCCCGTCTCTTGGTCACTCGGCCGAGGCCTGTCTGCCAGAGAGCAACGAAGCGCAACGAAGCGCAACGAGCAGTGATATTATAAAGTGGTGATAAAGAGAAAAGAAAGATGACAGAAACAGATGACCGTCTATCCGTAGACTAGGTAGTTAATAATTATTCGACACCAACGTGTACATACAGCTGCGGCATCAGCGGCACAAAATGGGAGGATTCCGGTGCATTAAAAAACAATCAAAGTCCAAGTTTTCGCTCCACGGGAAACAGCGGGGACAGGCGGTACTAGGTACCTACTCGCTACTTTTAACACTGGCTTTATTAGGTGATGCACCTACTGGACAGATCCATCCATTGAAATCAAGGCCATAGACAAGTTTAGAGTTGCATTATTTACATGTACCTGAGCAGCTGACTGTATCACCAAATGCGATGTACGATGTACGAGAAACGAGCACAACAGGACAGCCGGAGAGGACCGGACACAAGGATATGATGGAATAATGAATTCAAGGGGTTAACCAGCGGGGTCCTGCAGTATGTTTTTTTCGTCTCGCCTTTTTTGCCTCATCCCCTCTCCCTTGTTCACGAGGATTCTTACAAGGGACTCGCTGCTTTGGGCTTTTCAGTGCTGGCTCTTTCCAAGGCCCGGGGAGGCTCGAGAGTCCGAAGCGAGGCGAGGCGCGTGTTGTCGATAGTTTCGGCCCCGTGCGTGCCTACCTAGGCTAGTTGTTGTTGTTCTACTCTACCTATGGATGAAAGCTGACAAGCCTTCACATAATTGTATCCGCAATTACCAGAACGTTCATTATCTTGGGCTCCCTCTTTCCTCCTTAATCGATGACAAGGTACTCCGACTCCGTAGGGTGGTGGTGGTGATAATGCCCTGGACTCCGAGCTCTCCGGCCTGCGAATGGGAACACGCGGGAGACTTTAAAACGAAGCGCCACATTTTTCTTTCAAGCTCGGCTCGGACCAAAATTTCTCTGCTGAAAGCAAATTTGATGCCTGAGTATATCATGTAAGATAACCAAAGATTTTTGGCTCCTTACATTATCAGAGTCAAGTTCTCTGCTACCTCCAAACTCTGTAGCGAATGGCAGAGCTGTCAAGGGGCCGCGGCTCACCACCGTCAGATCTTGTGCTCTTCAATAGCATTGGTCATGATGAAACTAAAAGGAAGTGAGATGTCATCATCCAGGGGCATTGCCGTGCCCAAGCTCTGAACTCTCCGTCGCAGCCGGCGAAGATGATGACATTTATTTACTGGTTTTGATGGTTGTCGCCTGGACCAACACTCAAAATAGTCGTCTTGTAATCATTTCATTCCTGGATACTCTTTCATGGCAACTACCTTAGTAGTAGGCAATTGAGTCTAGCTACTTCTGCTTGGGTTGTATACCTGGAACAAGCTACTAGCTAATCTATAATAGTGCATGCCTGCAGCAGACCTAGTAATGAAGCTGTACTAACAATCTGACAAGGCGTTGGTGCCCAATAACAGCCCGGAATATAGAAGTTCGCATATAATCTGGAGCTCCACGGTGAACATCAGTCCTTCGTATGGCAATTTTACAGATTCATAATAGGACAGCAATGGAATCATAGTTATAGAGTCCTGGTCAAGAAGCCCTTGGTCCATTATCGCACTCTGTACTAGGTATTCTGTACAGGTATGAGGATGGCGCAATGCGCAAAAGGGCAACTGCATGAATTCCTGGCGCTTGTACACCGACATCCATATCAACAAGGCGCTACTCAGATATCGAATATGAACAAGATCGTCTAATGTGAAATAGTCTTCACCGCCAGCTCTTTCTCATCCCAGCCAAAGCGCGCAAACTATAATAGTCACATGAGCGTGACATTCGAGTCTTTGCCTTCTTGGGCGACTTCCAAGTTGAAGCTTCAAGATGCTCTTCTCGAGACCAGAGACAATATCATATCATTGCTCACTCTTCAATGTCGTGATCGATGTTTCTGGGTTCTAGTGCCAATCCTTGTTGTGCTACCAGCTTGTCTCAATTCTTGCGCAAGTACCATCCATGACTCAAGATACCACCTACCATACGGACCAGGTTTTACCGACTTGAACAAGAGCCTCGGGATCCGAATAATGGCTCCCATGTCGTAGGTTTAGGAAAAACGACCACGCCGAGCTCAACACAGTGGTACAAAAAGCATAGACTCCTTCTTCCAAGGCAACTAATTACTAAACTCATAAACGCTTAATCTCGCCAAAGTGCCAGACAACGTGATTTTGTTTCGGCTTTCCAATTAAGCTTGGACAATCATGCTATAATGCGTATTCGGTGGATTTTTTTAACATGGTGAAATTGATCCATTGTCTCCAATAGTTACGCGCTGTCTGTTAAATCACGTACTTGTCCCTGATAAGAAACTGCTGTGTAAGGCAACGCCTGTTAATGAATATTGATCAATGAGAATTAAGCATGCGATTTCTGAATGGCTCTTTTGTGCTTTTCAGTTTCCCGAATTCCATTCAAGGTATCAATGGCAATTCATCACTGTTCCATTGTTCTGATAGCATCTTAACTAGACACCCCTCGGTTGAGAAAGTGAAGCCACACATTATCAGCCTCCCCCACCACAGCCACCTCGGAGCACCGTTTCGATGGCGGGGAACCGAGATCGGGAGGGGACGGCTTTCAGCGGTTCGCGATAGATAGACACGGCAGTAAGAGATGCGTTCCGATTCCGAGCTCCTTAAAGGACGGAATCTCAAGTCCGTCGCATCTAGAAAGCATCAAAACCTCTCAAATATCAAAAGGTTTCTTCCATTGCTTCAAAGCGGTGTTGTAAAACTATTCAATCTTTCATTGTTCTCCTGTACTTATTGACTCTCCCCCAACTCATCATTGAATTGCCCCTCAACATATATCTTTACCGAGGGATTGGTTGGCATCTCAATCTCCCTCCTTTTCCACTTCAATGCCCGTCATGTCAATCGATAAGCTTGCGCCTTCTGCCGCAGCGCCTTCTTCCGAGGACAATGTTCTTTGGCGGCATCCAGATCCCAAGTCCACTCATATGTGGAAGTTTCTCGAGCATGTCAACAAGAAGCATGGTCTAAGTCTTGACGGCTACCCAGCGCTCTACAAGTGGTCTATCGACGATGTTGCTTCATTTTGGGAGGAAGTCTGGCATTTTACTGGTGTCACAGCATCCAAGCCATTTGATGAGGTATGAAATTCTAGATGTAAGCGAAACTTCTCAAGTGAGATGGTCGCTGGGCCGAATTGCTCAGAAACTCAACTAAACTCAACAACAGGTCCTCCCTCAAAATGCTCCCATGTATCCTCGGCCTGACTTTTTCTCCGGCTCTCTTCTCAACTTTGCCGAAAACCTACTCTTTCCCGCAACTTCTCCACAACCCGAACCTGCGGCTCCGGCTGTGATAACCGTGACCGAGTTGCCCAACTCCACAGTGACTACTTCATGGGCCGAGCTCCGTGAGGCCGTTCGCCGCTGCTCCAATACTTTGCGCGCAGTCGGCCTCAAGCCTAATGATGTCGTGGCGGGTTTTGTCTCTAATCATGTTGAAGCGCTGGTTGCCATGCTCGCTGCGGCAGCAATAGGCGCCATCTGGACCGGCATTAGTCCCGATAATGGCGTTTCAGCTGTACTAGATCGTCTGAACCAGATTGCACCCAAGGTGCTATTTGCTGATAATGGCACTGTCTATAATGGTAAGGAGTGGTCAAGTGTGTCAAAAACAACAGAGATTGTTGGTGAGCTCAAGGATAAGGGGCTTGAAAGGGTAGTTGTGATCAACAACATCAGCTCCGGAGGTCTTGGCCTCGAAGAACTTGAGAAACATGGTGTGATAGCTATCGACTACACCAAAATGCTCGAGTCTGCTTCCGAAGAGCCCCTGAAATTCGAGCAACTCCCTCCAGGTCATCCCCTATATGTCCTGTATTCCAGTGGAACTACTGGTCTCCCTAAGGCCATTGTTCATACGGCACTGGGTACTCTTCTTCAGCACAAGAAGGAGCATCTCCTCCACTGTTCGCTCGACTCGACATCCCGAATGCTTTACTACACGACTACCTCATGGATGATGTGGCACTGGAGCATTGGAGCTCTTGCTGTGGGAAGCACTGTTGTTGTGTACTCCGGTTCTCCCTTTAGGCCTCATGCCCATCTCTCACTTCCGCGTCTCCTCTCTGATCTCAAGATTACTCACTTCGGTACCTCGGCTGCATATTTGACTGCTTTGGAAGCAAACAACATATACCCTGTTCGTGACAGCTCGATCGATCTTTCTAGGTTACAGGCCATATACTCGACCGCCTCCCCTCTTCCTCCATCAACCTTCAAATTCGTTTACGAAGCCTTCCCTAAGCACATCAACCTTGGCTCCATCACTGGAGGTACAGATATTATCTCACTGTTTGGTGCCCCTTGTCCACTTCTACCCGTTCGCGTTGGCGAGATCCAATGTGCTGGTCTCGGCATGGCTATCCGTGCTGTCGACTCGGCCACAGGAGAGTCAATTAAGGCCGACGAGCCTGGTGATCTTGTTTGCGTCAAGCCGTTCTTGTGCCAACCTCTTACATTTTTCGGGCCCAACGGGGAGGCCAAATACAAGTCGGCATACTTTGAGCGTTTCGAGAACATTTGCGGAGTTAATGGTGCCGTATGGCATCATGGTGACTTCGTCAAGATCCCCGACCCTTCGACTGGAAGTCTGGTCATGCTTGGTCGATCAGATGGCGTACTGAAGCCGTCAGGTGTGCGTTTCGGATCTGCCGAGATCTACAACATCCTCACACGATTCTTCGCCGCCGATATTGAAGATGCCGTGTGTGTTGGACGTCGACGAGAGACGGATTCAGACGAGACTGTGTGTCTTTTTGTAGTAATGGCGCCTGGACGTGAATTTAACGATGACCTTCGTCTACGGATCAAGTCCAAGATTAAAGCTGAGCTGAGTCCTCGACATGTTCCTGGAGTTGTCGAGGTGTGCGGAGCGGGAGTACCCAAGACGAGCAATGGAAAGAAGTAAGTTCATCGAGTGTCATATCGTACAAATGGTCGCATTTACTAACAGCCAACGTAGGATTGAGGTTGCTGTGAAGCAGATCCTTTCCGGCATGAAAGTCAAGACTAACGCCAGCGTTGCTAACCCTGAGGCGCTAGATTGGTTCAAGGGTTGGGCAGAGACTCACTGATGGGGTTTGGCACAGTTCAGTTAGAATTATGTCTTTCTATGACGGTAGACAAAACACTCTGGTCTATAGAGAGGTTCACATGAAGTGGTGTTCATGTTCACGAAGGATAGAATGATTAAACGATTTTAGATAAAATATATGAAGACCGTATCCGAATGCCATGCATAGTGACCCTTCGCATTCCCGGTGGTCTCGTGTCAGGGTCAACATATACAAATTAAAATCTCCAATCATCCAAATAGGTCATTAATCAGGGTGCCAGTTGTCTTCGTATTAAGTGACGAGTCAATTATTCGAAACGTAGACATGAATGTTTGACGCGCTTCCCATGGGTAAAGGAGGGATGTTTGAGCCATTAAACCAATAACTTTCTACCAAACTGTTCTCCTAAATATACTCGTGTGTTTGTTGATTGTAAATGCGACGGTGGTTGATTTGATATCTTGCGATGGTGTCAAAGTCACCAGACTAATCCAAGCTATACACATTCACCATCGTCTGGTTTCGTGAACTTATCTCCGAGCATCTGCATGGTTGATTATATAGTATATCTGGTTCTAAAATGACTATTAGAAGAATTCTTGCCCCTGAGTCCACAACCTTGTTAGTTATCGATTCCTTTACTCTGGCATACTTCCAATGTCAAACTGAGTAAGTTTCCCTTTTTGACCGAGGCCAATACGCTTTAAGTCCTGGTATTTGTCAACAATACAGCATATTCAAGAGTTTTCGACGTCTCTCCTTTATTCGGAGATGTGGTGCGTGATACATTGACTTATCTTTCGCGGTTTACCCGTGAAATATGATAGTCAGGAGTTTGCGCGTGAAGTTTCCGAGACACACCATGAAGGTATAACCCAGTATACTTCACTCATTTTACATACCAAGACTCAAAACGATGTGTCAAATAGCATCATGGTTGATTATGCACTCAATGAGTCACCCGGATGGTGCGAAGTCTGTACCAACTCGCCAAAGAAAATGCATTGGTATAGGGTAGACTACATACCGGGTTGATGACCATTCCTCCCATCCCTTATCTCTTAAGCAGCCAACGATATTTCGTCCTACAGGCTCCATTACAAGCACAACGATATCGGATTTACTGCTTGACCCAATGTTAACCAACTTGATCAATAACATCATTGTTGGTTCTGCAATGCATCGTTTCTGCGTCAAAGCACATCCTCGGCCAGGTCAGGCTACAGGGTTCATGGTTCTTGAGTCATGGGCCCAGCGTCACAGGTTGGTACATGGCAGTTTACTAGCAAACATAGACTCGTTTAGAGACAATTCGAACACGTTGATACCAACAACTATATTTCGCAATGCAGGAATGTCGAGCAACTTTTGAGCGCTCTGTTGTGAAGACGAAGATAAAGTAGGTTTGACAATGATGGCAGGATTTGGTGGAGCGACGGTCAAGAAAACAAATACAACCATGCCATGAGTCGTGCACCGGGGAAGGTAGAGGGCTACTGCAGAAGCTATGGAACTAACTAGTCATTCGAATAGGCTTCTGCACAAGGGGTTCTAGTGTTCTACATATAAGTACCTAGGTAGTTAGGTACTGTAGGTAAGGGGTGCCAAGGCGGCTGGTTCCAGATATTACTGTTCTGTGCCCGACTCATGGACGTGTACATGGAAAACCAAGAACGATATGTCAACTTTGGCTTGGACGGGGATTACAATGGTGGCTGAAAATCAGGCGAGAAGAAGGACAAGATGGACGATGCGGAACAGTATGTAACAAATCCAGCTATCGATGTCGCTTGTTTTGGTGTCTTCTCTATTATTATTGACGTGATCTTCGGGCTTTATATCGGGAAACCCTGGACAGGCTCAAAGACCGAGATTATCAACAGCAAGACATAGCGCAACGCCGTAACGACTTGATCGGTAAACAGAGTTAGCATGGGCTATTACCCGGCTGATGTACTATGCCAAAAAAGAATGCTAAGACGTATCTGCTTAACAGACCTTGGAGAGCAAGGAAGGTCACTGTCGATGACTCCCCTGAGCAAAGTTGATCAGGGGCAGAGAACCATTCGATAAAACGGTACGTACATCATCGCACCCTCTTTGTCCGGACTAGGAATAGACCAGGAACTGGGGTTGACTTCACTCTAAGATGCAGGGGCCTGTCAAGAGAGTGGATAACTTGGGGATATGGTAAATTGCGTTGGGGTCTGTGATCTTGCACTAAAGTAGATGCAAGAACTCTGAGCTATAACGGAGCTTAAAGCTAGTTATGTTATTTCCAAGTACGAGAACAGGGAGTAAACAGACGAAAACCTACATTGACGGAGCCTCGGAGTAGGCAAATGGTCGACCTGCATAGTTAGAGACATCTTCGTGGTGAAAACCAAGAGTTGTGAAGCGAAGTTGATCATAACAAAATCAGTAATTAATGGAGAAATTAGAATACTACGCAGCATTCACCCACATATGCTGGGTTTTTGGAGGAGCCTGGAGGGGTTATAGCATGCATAACGCACTTTTCGAGGTTGCACTTTGCTGCAGGTACCGCCTCCGAAACCCACATTGTTAATATCGGTACAAACTCTATGAACATGAGCGTCTGACAAACGCTGGATGGTTACTCTGTACTTTTGCTTAGGTTGAGCCGTGGAGTGGCAGTTATACAAGCTATCAGCGGATAAGGAACATTTGGGTTTGGCGGCACAGGGTCGAGGAGTCATTTCTCAGCCATATGCTCTCTTTGGGGGCCAGGGTCGAGGCCAGGGACAAACATAAAAGTCATCAATTCCCAGAGGCTGTGTGTTGGAGAATGATCGGCAGCCAGGACGTGACCTAGGCGGCGAAAGCAACACATCGTAACAGCAATTTCTGCTACAGACAGGGCCTGGTTTGATACTGTATCAGTGATTAAAACAGCCCTGTAAGAAACTAGGGTTCATCAGGCCTCTAACGTCTGAGTCCACAGCATTCTCCGGATCCATCATCTCTAGAATCGACAAGCCTTCTGGAACGAAAACGTCTGCAAATTCAACACATCTATCAGAAACCGAACAACCAGTACCGGTTGGGACATGTAATGATAGCATGTTTGCAATTATAAATGCTGCGCGGGGTCATTGGCGTAGTCGCGAGACATTGGATTCCATGCTTACATACATGATTTACGTTGTCTCTGCTCAACGTTGTCTCACAGCGAAACCGTCACAAGAATCTTCAGCAACTGTGCAGTCAAGTCAACCCAGCCCGAAATGCTGGATCGAGCATACCGGAGAACCTTGTAGACTACAGCAAGGGAAGTCAATTCGAAAACATGGGGATGTTTCTTGGAAAAGCAGTGGCCACTTGAGCCAAGGCCGATGAATATTTGTTTTTTTCCCCCGTTCCAGTTGCTTGGGGCGATAAAGAACCGTCCTTATAGTCGTGTGAGATGGCAGTAGGACCCATCGCAATTGTCTTCAGATTGTTAGCCCCCGACACTAGCAATTGAGCGAATCCTGTCCATAAGCTTTGCAAGGCCTTGACTCTCGAAACTCCTTTCTGGAGAGTCTTTGCGACATAATAGCCGAAAAGCCAGCGAGGATTTAATTATACAAGTGGAGCCGACAAGGTCCAAAGGTCGTGGGTCAAAAAACAGCTCACGACGGGTTTGGAGTTCTCTGGGACTAGCTCCTCCTTATGTGTATGAAGCGAAAGATCATCTCTTGGATGGCAACAAGTAGCGCGGACTCTGGATTTGTCTTGGCTGGGACTACCAGCAGCTAGTCAAAATTATGTGACTTGTGATTTGCCAACGATCGATGAAAGCAGAAATACTCCCCCTGAGAGGTGTCATCGAAGAACCAAACAGAGGCCACTGCTATTGTTTTGGCGATTCAAGGGACGTTGACAACAAGATGATCCGGGTAGTTATGGATCTCTGAGTACGTACTGTTTGAAGCTTGGGTAATTATTGTTTTCTCGGTCCTTGGGGTATTGGAGCTTGGTCAAATTTGGCGGGAGATCACCTCAGTGTCTCTGGTGGATGCAGTTTAAGCAGGCAGACGCATGCAATAGGCGCAATCTGAGTAGCAATCTGGCTTGGGGTGGTGTGCCTTTGAGTCCTCCACCTACCCAGCTCGGGTTAAGGCTCTCCGCTCTGGGGCAAGGCTCTAGCCCTGTTCGCTGTCAGGACGACCTGGATCGGTCGCTCAGTGGACGGGACAAGCTTCTAATGGAAGTCTGGGTGGGCTCAATTGGTGATGCCAGACGAGGTCAGGGGCTGGGTTATCTTGAATTGCATCTGATGCTTGTACATAGCTGCTTGCCATCGTGGAAGAACCAATGGGCTATCCGCATTGGGTATTCAGGCTTTCGGGTCAACACGCCTAGATTGGACGATACAGAGAGCTCCCATGATTTTATAAGGGGGTTGGTTGAATCATTGCAACATATGCTGAACATGATGATTCCAACGAAGGGTTGCGGTGCTGTCCGATACATGAAGCTAGTGGTGTTTGATTTGATGGTTGCAGATGGCTCAAGAAAGGAAAGGATGGATGGATGGAGAGAAACCGGGCAAGGTTGGCTGAAGTGGACAAAAAGGGTCGGAGCGACGGCGGCGACCACAGGGTTCCCCTAGCTGCAGGCTCGTGCAGCTACAACATCCACTGTAAATGGATGGAAGCCCGGGCTAGGTTTTTTTGTAGATGCGAAATAGGTGAACGGTACTTTGTATTTGGTGATTGGAACACAGGAAATAATGTAGTACCTAAGTAGGTAGTTATCCTCATCTCTAACCGTGCGAAGTATGATGGAACGATGCTAGAATTGATTCTCCGAGACATGACAAAGCTGCTACCGCCCATTATCTAGGTACTGCATGCAATTTTTGGACTGTCGCATTGTTGAGAAATGATTATATACTATGTCGAAGGAATAGACAAAACAGCGCTACGGTTTCTAAGCTCTGATCAGGATCCACGAGTTTGGTGTTTTCAATGTATGTAACAAATCCAATCCATTCCTTCCATTGTTCTATCATATACCATGAATGTATGAATTCTGATTGCAACTGTAACTGTAACTGTAACTGTAGTAGTGATAAGTATTATCCCGTGATTAGTCTCTATACCTTACCTCATTAACTTGCCCGCGGGCATCATCCTGTCGTTGCCGCTCCCGATGCCACTGGCCAAGTCGAGCCCGCGCCCACTTGTCGTCCACTCTTAGATTATCCACTCAACGCACACGCCCCCCTGTAGTCTGTAGCTCGCATTCCCTCCCCCCTAAAGGCCCCTACCACTCACAATCCTCCTCGCTCCTCTCTCCTCCAGCTCTCTCTCTCCGGCCTTTCCCTCTCCACTTGCATTGCATTTCGCCCATTTCAATCCATCTACCATCCTCAGCCGGCCGAGCTCCTGTTTTCGTCCATCGTCAATTTCTCTTCTCGAAAGTCGCTCTTTTCTGCCCTGCTCCTCTTGAGCCCGACTTGGACCTGAGTATCGTCGTTCGTCTTCTCGATCCTCATCTCGACACCGCTTCTTGGTCCCCGGAAACTCGTTTAATCTCTCCTGTCGCGCGTCAACAACCCGACACCATTCAACCGGTCGATCACGATGAATTCTCAAGGCAACAGTGATGTCTCTCCCGAGGCTATGCAATCGCGAATTCAGCAGGCTCGTCGCGAAGCCGAAACTCTGAAGGACCGAATTAAGAGGAAGAAGGATGAGCTTGCCGACACAACTCGTACGTGCCTCCCGATTGTCTAGTCAACTCGAACACTGCTGGCGAACGAAATAACCGCAGCCATTCAACAACCCTCTTGCTCTATTGATACGCGTCTCGTCAAAATGATACATGGTCCAGAGAAATCAATGCTGACTCCAACTTTTTCAATTCTCTAGTTCGCGCTGTCGCGCAACAGGCACATGAGCCTATTCCCAAGAACCAGCTTATGAAGGCTAAGCGAACACTGAAGGGCCACTTGGCCAAGATTTACGCTATGCATTGGTCAACCGACAGGAGACACCTGGTCTCTGCTTCTCAGGATGGCAAGCTTATTATCTGGGATGCCTACACCACCAACAAAGTGCACGCCATTCCTCTGCGATCCTCCTGGGTCATGACCTGCGCCTACGCCCCTAGCGGCAACTTTGTTGCTTGTGGTGGTCTCGACAACATCTGCTCCATCTACAACTTGAACCAGCAACGCGATGGTCCTACCCGTGTTGCCCGTGAGCTTTCTGGCCATGCCGGTTACCTCTCTTGCTGTCGATTCATCAACGACCGCAGCATCCTAACATCATCTGGTGACATGACCTGTATGAAGTGGGATATCGAGACAGGCCAGAAGGTTACCGAGTTCGCCGATCATCTCGGCGACGTCATGAGCATCAGCCTCAACCCTACCAACCAAAACACCTTCATCTCTGGTGCTTGCGATGCTTTCGCCAAGCTCTGGGATATCCGTGCCGGAAAGGCCGTTCAGACCTTCGCTGGCCACGAGTCCGATATCAATGCCATCCAATTCTTCCCTGACGGTCACTCTTTCGTTACTGGCTCTGACGATGCTACTTGCCGACTGTTTGATATTCGTGCGGATCGCGAACTCAACCTCTACGGGGTAAGTATGAGTCTTGTCAATTTGGCTCTCTTGAGGCTAACGTAATCGGCAGTCCGAGTCTATTCTCTGTGGTATTACTTCCGTGGCTACTTCGGTATCAGGACGTCTCCTTTTCGCCGGTTATGATGATTTTGAGTGCAAGATAAGCATGGTTTTGCTTGTGGTTTTATAGGCAATTCTCCCTGAGATGATACGCGCAGTGCTAACATGGAGAATCTAGGTCTGGGATATTACCCGAGGTGAGAAGGTTGGCTCTCTTGTTGGCCACGAGAACCGTGTCAGCTGCTTGGGCGTGAGCAACGACGGTACAAGCCTGTGCACAGGATCATGGGATTCTTTGGTGAGTATTCCAATAACCCGAGGAGTAAAGTAAAACATACTAACTTTGCCAGCTTAAAATCTGGGCTTACTAATTGTCGTTCGCGACTATGAAACTATTTGTCTGGATATATGAATGCCAGTACGTGCCCGCGGCCTCTATACCATCTGCGTTCGAACGACTATATTGCCCATCGAATTCGAAAGCCAAAGATGCTCATCTTGAGTTCGACTTTTAGCGAATGCAGGACGACGTGACGAACCGCACCTTACCTTTACCACATACCCCTACCAACGACTTTCCTCAGCCGGACGCGAGCACTCCAATACGGGCTGCTAACTCGTGGTGGATTTGGGGAAGAAAATACACTGGCTGATGCGATACCTCTTTTTCATTACTATTTTCATTGTTTTCTCACATTTCCTGTTTTTTTCCGCGTCTGCAAAATTCTACGCACCATAGTTTCCCCTTTTCTGACACAACCCGGGCTGTTAGTAATGGGTGGTTGTATTATTGGATGGGTTTCCTCTGTTGTTCAGTTGCCCTCTGTATGCGTATCGACTCTCAGCGGCACACGTCTCTCGGTCCCGGGCCGTTTCCATCGCAAAACGAATAATTACGGAACCAAGGTCTGGAAAGCTGTAGGGGGGACGATTTTATATGAGGGGAATCCACAGGAGTTGACGGCTATACCGAGCAAAATTTCAGTCCTCGAGATAATACATTATGATGTTTCAAAGCTACGCGAATTTCCTCCCGTTTTCAACTTGACTTGGAGTCGATTGTTGATTTACTTGGCGACTGTGCTCACAGTATCCTCGAACTCATTCAACCACCACCACCTATGTCTGAGCTGGCACCTTAGCTAAGGTATTGACCTATGAGATAAGCTATGTATCAGTATCATTTGATGAGGAACTATCCGTGGATGGGTTGAACTTGAATTATATATTGTTGCGTCGACAGTGTATCGTTACGGTGTTCTGGTCTTTTACTTTCTCATGGTCGGAGTATTCAATTGATAGGAGGACCTCGACATTCATCTTATATCATTGGCGGCCATCGGATATTCAGCCCCCGACAATGGACACAAAGTGATCCTATAAAGCAGACCAAGATATGAAAACTACTTAGATACTTCCGGGGAGCTCAATGGACATTGAAACGACACATTATTCTGAACCCGTATTCGCGCAGCCAAATGAATTGACTAAGTCGCTATAACCTAGTATGATCGATTACTGACATGAATAAATACAGATGAGTTATATATGCATGGCCATGGCAGTAAGAAGTATGTAGCTTCTACTTCAAGGTATTTTCCAATTCCGATGTATATCAACACTGCACATTGTCTTACATAGTACTGGACGAAACCTTAACTTCACCGATTGGTCAAGTCAACAAGTTATCATCCTTCCCGAGAAGTAACAAGTGTCGGGAGCCGTCTCGGGGGAATAGCATAAGTGCTCATACACAGAAAAGGATGAGCCGGAAGAACAGTACGAGTCTACTGGCCATTGTGTAACTCGTTCTTGGAAGCCCAAAAGTTGAGTACTAAGAACTCTTGACTGACACATTCCGTGGGGTTTCATTGACTAGGTAAGCATAATTTAACTCAACATATTTACATCCTTTCAGGAGTCATGAGCATAGGATCATTGCTGCCTTGAAGGCCTATCGTCTACGAATCCGATGTAAGCCATCAAGTTGGTACTCAGCACTCATCACTCTAAGCAAACGGAACTTGGCAGGAACATAATCGTTAAAGGTAGGTGTCTGCTCTTTGTGTAAGCCGCACAATGCAACCAGCGCAGTCTAGCACGTCGATTGCCAGACAGCCACAATGGAAATGAGAGAACCTGATGGCACTCACCGACGCATGTAGAACAAAGGAGACAATGCATCAAAAAAAAAGTGAACACCTCGTGTAGGACAATGCATCACGGGATGGAGACAAGATGCGCTGTCAACCGATGCTTCACAACGTCCGCGGCTTACACTAGCCCGAGGTTTCTCGCGTCCATCGTTGCACATTGTTCTTATTCGTTTTTTGGGCATCTGAGCTGTGCGCCCAGTCCAACGGCGCCGATGTATTTGACCATGGGTCGAAGATGAAATGGAGATCACCAGCCAAGGTGACACTCTGCAAGCATTCGGCTTGTTCGCTTTAATGCATTGACGAATACCAGGCATGGTTGTGCATGCAGTGTTGTCGTGAGACTGACTCTCAATAAGTAGTACTGAGAGCCATTGAGACCCAGATAATGCCCAATACGTAGTGGTATTCAGCAATGTTTCTGGAAGGCTTCGGTGATGCCGAAGCATGGAGAACTAAGCAAACAGCTTTGACCATGGTAGACCCGCCAGCATCACCTGGCAATCTAATATGAAGGTTAGAGTATTTAGGCTCTTACGACCGGTTGGTATGTATAACGATGGCCTATGAATAGCAGTACTGTATCGGGCTAAGAGTAGTTTGCTACGCCTTGGACCCTTCATTTGTTCTGTTAGCCTTGGCTTCGAGAACTACCATGACAAGGCTGGGGAAATAAGGATGACTTGGTCATGGCTTGTGATGATGTGCATTAGAATAATGGGAAACACGCTAGAATACCACTTAATGGTGTTTAGCATGACCGTTGGCTTCTTGGCTGCTTAATGACGCTGTTATCGAGTTTGCCGCCATTGTCGCTATTGTTAGTCAATCTGAACTGTCAAACTTGCAGATTTGAGGATGGGTACAATCCGCATCCATATTGGATCCGGTAAGTAGGTGTACTATGTAGCCTCATAGGGCAGACGACCAGGCTTCAAGACTTGTCCATGCGTATGCAATGGCAATTTGTCTAACACGAACGGCGAAGCCGACTATTTTGATGCCTCACTTGTTTTGCTAATGCGTCCCTCCATCTTCAGGTTGCGATTCAAGTTGGGAAGGATTGGAAGAAAGAGCCTGACTGTGCTGTGCCATTATCATGCACGAGCTCAGACATCGTCGCCTCGACGTTTCCAAGAGGTCGATGTGATCGTCGTCATACTCCTTGACGTTGCCTTGGCAGGCGACCAAGTACTCTGTAGGGAGAGCGTATCTCGAGGAGTCGCATGCCGTTATTCTCGGCTTTAGATGATTCCTTGACCGTCCCGTTCATGGCATGAAGGATGGAACGGAGTTGTGAAACGAGTGCGGGTTGTGCTAGCGGTCCTATACTATCCCCTGTTATTATCAGCCGCGTGGTTGGATGAGACGAGGAAGAAGCATGCTGTGTGGACTTGGCGAGCGAGCGAACAACAATAAGCACGGGCGAAGCACGGGCTGAGCACGGAACTTGAGACGGCTTGAGAACTTGGTAGACGAGAGCGTTACTTGATCTTGCTACAGTTTGCGAATGATGTTATGTTTTGAGATTTCGTGGCTGAAATTCCCCGATACACAGACGGGTAAGGTAGGCAGTGGTGGCGATATGAACACTTTCTCAGCCTGACATGTCTCTGTTGGAGGAGTGGATATTGGGAGTGTCAATTGATTCGCTCAAGATGCCTTGTAATACCATACTGTAACTCTATGCCAGGAACCCGCGTGGCGTGGCCGGGTTTGTTTCTGGGCTGTCGCAGGATGGATAGCTGGATGGACGCAAGAGCCCCCATTGTGCCAGGCACTTTATTTCACGCAACTTGAAGATCAGGTTCAGTTTGATGTGACAGATGTTTATCGGAGAGGGGTAAACCATCATTAATTAATAATTGTCCAACTGTGATATCATCACTTGGAAGATCGCATCCTCGAAACGAAGCATCAAACTTATCTATTCTCTGTGCGGTCAATGTTGAACATTGACAGTAGCATCCATCCGTCTCCCCTTAACATTGGATGGAGACGATCACTCAGTGGTGCGACTATACTGCATCAAACCTCATTTCACCAGTTCCATTTACCTTCCTGTGATTTACTAGTTGATGTTCAACTGTTCGGCCCAAGTGACCTGATGCGGTGTGTAGCGTAACGTCACCCATTTCTCTTGATGGATGCCCATATCCGGGAATGCCGATTAATAACAGCTTATGTTTTTGTGAAGAAAACCGTTGAAAACCCTGGATCCTTGCTTAATTTGGGAGCTCCCACCCCTGACTTGACTTACTTGAGTAGGTAGATATGCGTGGCTTACATAGTACACAAAAGAAAAGAAGAAGAAAAGCCTGTTAGTTTATGTGCAACATCATCAAATATAGTAATAGAGCAGTCACATTACTAAAGAATTATATGCTTTTTATCGCAAAAAAGGATCAGATAGTCATAGGATCTGCAACGAGGGTTAATACAGTAGAACATTTTCAGACCAACACAGAAACATTCATCCATCCATCTTAGCATGGAACTTGAATACCTTACAGTATCACCATTATTCTGTCTCTAGTCTGATTGGCTCATCATGTGCCAATAGCCCACCCCAATTGTCATTTCTATTTTCAGTTTTACCTCTTCAGATTCAACGCGTCCATTCTGGATTCTCTGGCTTCGACGCCCTGTAACAAGCGCTCAAACCCTGCTCCGCCCGAGTCTTGCGCCCACTACCCGTTTACAGGACAGATCATCAGGTGGCTTGACCGCATTCCCTCCAATCCAATGAATGTTTCTTGTCGATTATGGTCTAAATACAAGCCCTGAAACACCTCAAGTCTCAAAAGAGGATTCCTACCCCTTCCACTTCCGCTGTTTCGTCACCTCTTTTTACCCTTGGATCCAAGCTTTCTCTTCAATCTCACCGCCCTGTCCCTGCATTGACGACCTCCTGTCTGCCCTGTGCTGTTTCTCTAACTCGGATTTCGCCTTTGTGTGCCCTGTCCTCTCTACGAACCCCTTCCTAGCCTCTCCACACCTTCCAGAACGATACAGCACTTGTGTTTCCAAGTCTACCTGTCCCTGGCATTGACCTTTTCCAACATTTCATTGCACTCTGTTACGAGACAACCGCATACATATTAAACCGCCCCCTCCCCCCCAATTTGCCCATCATGTCAACTGCTGCTCAAGAAGAATTTAACGACCTGGTCGCTAAGAATACACACCGCGAAACCCTTCACCCAGAGGACCGTGACGACCCCGACTTCAAAGACATTCAAGACCTTTCCGAAGAAGACCTTTTCCGCAACGCACAAATCGACTCCGCAATGCGCATGCCTACTGTTGATCGCCTCACTGGCGCTGGCGCCTCTGAGATCAAGCTTCCTCCTGTCTCCTTCGACAGCGGTCGTGCCACTGGCGTCAAGGGTGTCATTGCCGACGCACGAAACTACGAGGCTGCCCGCAAGAACAAGTGGCGACACCGCGTCCGCACTGCCCGCAACAGCATCTTCGGTATTGAGTCTGCTCCTCCCGCCAAGAGCGACACCGAGAGCAGCGAGGATGATGCCAAGAGCGATGCCGATGAGGAGGCTTTCCTTGCAGAGTGGAGGGAGAGCCGTCGACGTGAGCTCGAGAGCGAGGCCAGCCGATCTGTCAGGAACCGAAGGACAAGCCCTAGTGTACGCATCTATGGCCGACTAGATGAGGTGGATGCTCTTGGATACCTCGACGCCATTGAGAAGGTTGGAAGGGAGACAACCGTTGTTGTCTTCGTGTACGACCACGAGGTATGTTTTTTATGTTTCTGTCTTGTGAATAACCCGATACTAACTCGTCCAGTGTGAGGTCTCTGCCACAATTGAACAGGCACTCATGCCAATTGTCAAGGCCAACCCCGCGGTTCACTTTGTCAAGGTCCACTATGAGGAGATCGAGTTCGACAACGCTGCTGTGCCCGCAATCCTTGGGTACCGAAACCAGGGAGACCTGTTCGCCAACCTAACGGGTCTGATCGAGATGATCCCTGACGACGAGGCCTTTGGTACCTCGTCGTTGAAACAACTTTTCCAAAAACACACTATCCTATAGTGTACTGGATCACATCATTTACATCACACATCACACTACATTAATGCGGCCACGTCTACGACAAAGAATACTTGAATTATTTCTCATTGGCACCGATTCACATCGGAGCCCTTGATTACGATACCCATACATGGCACTGAATGACCCTCAGGGAGGGGATATACACACGCTAGCCATTTCCCTATGTTTTATCGGCGGAGTTACGGTGCGGCAAAAAGGACTGCTAGATCACTTGTTTTATTGCATTTACGCGAAGAGAAGACTGTATGAGTACATTGCGATGATGGCGGTGCCTTTTTATAGACTTTGGATTTACGGATAGAGATACCCTTACTACCTTATGTGGATATGTCGACATTGGGATATTTGGGCTGAATGGGATAATCCTTTTGGGATTAGAAAGCAATGAATTTACAAGAGTACTCTACATTATTTCTGTCAACCTGTGATCATATCTCTAAGTGTGGCGTTTCGTCTTCGAGTTGGTTTTGAACCCAGAGAGTAATGCCGTGCTCGTGTACGTTTGCCATAGTTATGATCATGATGGCTTGGGATTTAGTACATATGCATGCCCCTCTGGTGCATCATTTACTGGCAAGTTGTTAATTATGATGGTCACCCTGGTGCCTCATGCAAGTGCTGAATCGACTGCTCGGATCTTAATAGGCGAGGCCACTAATGCAATTTGTTACGACTTAGACCAAACCACTGCTTATTATCTGCACTGGATTGAATTGAAAGCTTTACTCATGATATCCTTCAGTAATATTGGTACGACGAGGTCTATTCAGTCTTGGGCTTTAACCTCATATGCAGGTTAGGTACGGGTAGGTACATTGGTACAGGACACTGCCCGTACTCTTACGTCATGTAACCAATTGTATGTGTGTACGTTAGAGTGGCATTGAGACACGGGGTTGCATAAACATGGTGCTTGTTCATTGTCATTGGATTTTAAGATTGATACACGTCGTTGCACTCGAATCAGAGCGGTGAAGACCATTTTGGTATATGAGTCAAATATGTGCTCTAACTGTAGGAAGAATGGCTAATCTCGTGAAGCTACTAGAGGGTTAATTTTGAGCGGTTAATGAGTATCTATCACACAAGTTGGATTTGACAAGTTGAATACAGATATCGGAAGAGGTTGCTCACGGGGTCTCGAGAGTGGGTTTATTTCAGCCCGAAACAGCCCTGGAGCACTCATTTCTACCCCGCAGTTGCGCTAAGAGGTCACGACGGCTTATGGTGGGGGTGCAGGGTGCGATAGCGGCATGCAAGACGATAAGACGTCCATAGGGACATTTAAGAACCTACAGTTTGAGTATAAAGACATAATAGTAATCAAAAAAATGAATGAGTCAAAGAACTATTAAAGTAACATTTCAGAGTTTTCATGATATAACTTTCAGCCTTTTAATTAATAGAAAATTAATACAGGATCACATCTCAACTTCTCGGCCCTGGCATGGAACCTGGGTATTTGTCCTATCTGACGGGGCGTGAACTGTATGGATCCTCTTTAGTGCTAGCAGGGACCCCGGTTTAAGTGACGACAGCAAGCAGTCGAAAGGTATCAAACATATTGGATCACAACGACCTTGAGAGGTTGTGAATACCTGGGTTATCTAATTGGATCTTTCACATATCATGGAAACAAAGAACACCTCATCGAGGGAACTTTAACATCGTGTTAACACTTTAACGGACATATACCTGAGTTTAAGTTCAGGGCAGCAACAGTGGCGTATCAAAGAAACACATGCAGCTGAAGCTCAAAGCGATCCACACTACGAGTTTATGAGTGAATGTGAATGTGCACTTAAGTTACAGTAATCCATCTGTCTGTCTGCCTGATTTCACCATCCTTCGTTAACGTGAGCTCCTCCTCTTCTTTTTCTTCTCCTCATCACCTTGGATCCGAAACAGTCTATCCTCAGACAGTCCTTTCTTTACCTCGACCGACCGAAGCTAAGGAGAGGTAGTCTACAGTACAGCAAGAGAGGCAGGCATCTTATCAAGCAACGTGGGAAGCCGAGCTTAACCCTCACGACACAAGACTGTGCGCCATCTTAGGCACCTACCTGTCAGCACCCCATTGAGAGATTTCATCCCATCAACGCAATAGGAGGCTTTGAGTTTGACTTTTCATCCTCAAAGTAACAGTTCTGCTATTCGACCAGACTTTATTTTGATACGGCCTCAAGTGCATACAAAACAACGACCCCCGCCATTCGGCCTGCTTTGTTCTCCCATCGATTACAGCTCCAGGCAGCCAAGCTCAGGTCAGGTCAAGACGCCTTCACGACAAACTACCTACCTACCTATCTAGGATCAACCGGACCCTCGAATAATCATACTTCCAGCGTGCACCCTTTGAAAGGTCGCACTTTTGACGCATCTTCTCTGGTCAGTTACTTTTAATCCCATTCCCTCTCAACCAACATCTGCATACAAATCCAAAAACCAAACACACTTTGGCATCTCTTTCTTTCAACCCTTTGATCACCTATTTTATACAACAGTCCCCCCCGCCATTTCGCCATTACACAGACGCCCCCTTCCCCATTATCCGGCCTTCCGCTCACCCCTCACCTTATCCTCCCGCCTCAGTCTCTCTTGCCCCTCGCAGTTCGACTTCACCTGACACCTCATCGTATTATCCTACATAGGCTGCTTCTTGCTACGAAGCCTGTGATGGCATAGAACCTCTTCTTGCTCTATTCTCGCTTCGTTATGGAACAGGATCCTGATACTCTTTGCACTCCATCTGCCGTCCTCCGTGATACTGAACACCGATCGACTCGCCAGTCCCCATCGTCATCGCCCTCGACCCCTTCGCTTACACCAGCTCACCAGCGCCACGCCACGAGTTCCTCTTCTCGCCCGACAACACCGAACAGAAGTCATTTGTCGACCTCTGAGCCAACTCTACGATTTCCTCGCCCTCAAGGCAATCGACATCTTGCCAACTGGATTTCATCTAGCAATCCAGACATCATGCGTTTCACTGCCACGATGGAGGATGGCGGGCTGATGTCCGAGTCCTCCTATGAAATAATCTCGAGCATCGACACGGAGTCTCAGGATGGCAACTACAACGAGTCAATGAGCGAGTCTATTGGCTCCTTCGACCTCGCTCGTCCCGACGACGTACAAAGCTGCGCTGGTACTGAGCAGACCTGCGACGACGAGTCTATCACAGATGAAGGCGATGCGTCCGCTCAACAAACCCACCAAGAGTCCGATGACATTCCTGAGTCTACGGATACCAATCAGACTCCACGAACACAGCAAAGCTGGGCTTCAGTGGTTAACAACGGTCTCCTCCCCGAGGTTGAGGCTGAAATTGAAACCGAGGAAGAACCCGAGCCTGAGCTGCAACCTGCAGAACAGGAATCTGAGTCAGAAGACGAAGCTCGGTCCAAGAGTTCTCTTGCGTATACCCAGCAAAGTCTCAAGACCCCGTCGATTCGTAGCCCCGACGCTGGCAATATGGAGAGCAAGTCTGACAAGATGCCTCTGCCCACTGGGGTCGAGGAGCACGCGGAGACTCAACGGGCAATGCTTGACAAATGGTTGAAAGAAACTCAGCATCCTACATTTACAAACAGAGAGGCAATTAGCAGAATCGCCAAATCCTCATTTCCTGCTGTTCTTCTACTCGTCCTGGTCTCGTTGATCAGCGTCTTCCTCACTCCACTCTCACGAGATGCGGCTCCCCACATCCCCGCAGCCACTTCCGCAGTCACAGCGCACCCCACTATCTTGTCTTCGAGTCGAAGCTCGCTGCCAACTTCGCAGGCTCTGTCCACATCGACTTGGCGTTCGGCACTTATTCCCCTTCAGGATGCCCGCACCAACGAATGGCTCTGGGGCAGCCAGAAGATTAACGTGACTGTCAAGCGACATCAAGGCAACTTTTTGATTCACATGCCTCGAGGTGTCAAGAAATCATGGATTGACAGAGACTGTCTCAACTTCAATGTCAAGCGTGGTGAAGAACATGTCCGATTTGGCACCTCATCCGTTGACGAAGGCATGCTACTCAAGATCCCCAAAGATGAAGCCCATGGAACTGTCAAGATTGACATATACGCTACTTGCCGTCCTAGGATTCACAAAGTTCTCCAGGTTGAATTCGAGAAGGGTATCATTTCAGAGGCCTTGGATCTGACTTGGTCACTCGCTCAACGTGTTCCAGAGCTCGTTCCCGCTGCTGCTCAGGAGGCAGAGCGGCGCCTCGAGGAAGCCAGACGCTCGCTGGGAACAGCTTCTGGAAACCTCATGACCACGTCTGACACACTGTGCAAAGACCTTGGCGCCAAATTCCACAATGCCCACCGGTCCTTGAGCTGGATCAAGAGGGATATCAAGTGTCGCGTTCAAACCGCAAAGCAAGACATCTCGAAGAAGCTGGACGCTATTGCAACTGATGTCAAGCAATACATCCCGAACACTGAAGCTGTGCAAAACCAAGCCCAACTTGAATTGCTCCACGCACAGATCAGAGCAAAGTTGTGGTGGCTCAAGGTAACTGCGGGTGGCGAGGAACATGATCGTTACCAACGTGCGGCTAAGCAGTTCATGACTGGTAAACTATTAAAGAACAAAAATGTCCAAAAGCCTTCTGGCGGGAAACACTTCTACTCCTGGTTTTCCAATAACTCTCCAGACGGTTCAGGAGGGCAAAAGGAATAGTGGTTGCAAAATGCATCGTTATGTTGCTTACGGCGTGGGGGACTATTTGGGTCATTGCTGAGATATGGGTTTTAGGGCACTGATGGACTGGAGTTTATGGGGTCTCATACCATTTGTAGACGTGTTTTTATTTGCTTTTAGTGGTTTTACAATTCCTTCTATTTCTACAATAGTCCATGCGGTTGATGAACCGCTTCTGCAGCTTTTGCGAGTGTTCTATACGGGCATAGTCAATGGGTCGTTGCTAGTTGGAGAACAACATGTATGAAGGAAACGGAAACTGGCCCCTACGCTTGAGGCTATGAAACAAACAGCCTGAGAGTCTGGCTCACACAGCATAAACTGACTGAATAATTTCGTCTCTTATGCTTTCAGCAGCCAACTTTTCTGATACCCCGAGGCAAGGGGTTACTATAAAACAATAGTAATTGAAATATCCCATCTCACCAGTCTTGATGTCTGAGTGTTTATTAGTGTATGAGATTTGATGTCTAGGAAACTAAATTATTTGTCTCTGTGGCAAGTAGAGTTAAGTTTGCTGCGACCTGATATCCTCATGATGAATGGAACCAGTCATAGAGACCTCGATCTTTATTTAGTGTACGGCTTAATTAATACTGAATCCAGTCTGCTGCAGTTCCACATGATGAGAACCCCACAGCCAATCTTGGATTATTGCAAGCATGTACCTGCACAGCTTTTATTTGCCTCTGAGGTACTTAGCCACAGATCGAGGTTGCTCCCAATCACAGACCAGTATTGTTGACTTTCGCCATGCCTAAGGAGCAACAGGGCTCAACAGGGGAAAATGAGGGGCAACTTACTGCTCAGGTTTTTTTTAGGCGGGACGGCAGCCTGACAAAGGTGAAAACAAATCACCAGACCTTGACCGCAACCCACTTCCACCATCTACCATCATCACATAAACTCTCAACCACCCCTTGCTTTCTCGAAGCATCTTCATAACCGCATTTCGCTTATCTTGGTAAGTCTAGTGCGCCTTTGCTTGTTCTCAACTTATGTTGTTTTTTTTGTCTGCATTTTCATACCCTGGGGGCAATCATGGTTCTGAGCCCCTCCTTGAGGAGGGGTAAAAGCCATGACTGCGGGACTAGGATCCTGGGTACGAAAAAGTTGCTGACGTCTGAGGGGCAGTAGATTCTGAAATCACATTCACAACCGATCATCTAAACCGTCAAAATGTCTGCTTCCGAGCCCACCGAGCCCAAGGTCGAGGAGACCAAGCCCGAGGAGACCAAGCCTGAGGAGACCAAGCCCGCTGAGGCTGAGGGTACTGCTGAGAAGCCTGTGACATCTTCCTCCGTTTTCTCTATGTTCGGCGGTGGTGCCAAGAAGGAGAAGAAGGAAGAGGAGGAGCGTGGTGACAACTCCGGTAGCGCTAAGGCCCAGCGAGAGGCCGCTGAGGCTGCCAAGGGTGATGAGGTATGTTGACATGTCTCAGCATGGCATGCTGTAGTCGTTTCCCTCGAAACACATGAAGCTAACCAGCCTTGCTTATATAGGAGGATGCTCCCGAGTCCGAGGACGTTCACTTCGAGCCCGTCATCAAGCTGACCGAGAAGGTTGACACCAAGACCAACGAGGAGGCTGAGGAGCAGACTTTCAAGATGCGCGCCAAGCTTTTCAAGTTCGTCAAGGAGAGCAGCGAGTGGAAGGAGCGTGGTACTGGTGACGTTCGTCTTCTCAAGCACAAGGAGAACGGCAAGACCCGACTGGTGATGCGACGCGACAAGACCCTCAAGGTCTGCGCCAACCACTACATCGTCCCCGAGATGAAGCTCTCCCCCAACGTTGGCTCTGACCGCAGCTGGGTGTGGAACGCCGCTGCCGATGTCAGCGAGGGTGAGCCTGAGGCTGTTACCCTGGCCATTCGATTCGCCAACGCTGAGAGTAGGTTTCCTGGATAAAATACGCTGCAGGGCCAATTACTAACTTGTGTTCAGACGCCAACAACTTCAAGGATTCTTTCATGAAGGCCCAGAAGGAGAACGAGGAGATCTTCAACAAGGCTCAGGAGGCCGAGGCTCCCGCTTCCTAAACACCTCGCACCCGAGAACCTTCCCCGACCCCCCTGCCCTTTCGGAGTTCGATCTGGATGTTATTAAGGACTCACTCGTTCGTAGTCCTGCGATGTTCAGAATGAAGATTGCTCCAACACTCCCACAACGCATGCCACAGCATCAAACAAGCATCTCATTGTAGCGATGCTTAACCCATCACAAACACATACCACACCACACACCCCGCCACAACACTACATTCCCAGTCTGGTTTTAAGATGGATAGATAGAGATTCCTAAGGACAGAGAGGTTTTTTTTGAGGTGAACTGCTCGAGTTCAGCCCTGAGGCGGATCAGTGGATGGATGGACGGATGGATAGTTAGCATCATAGGAACATCAGATCACTTAGCCCTCTGTTAAAGAAGTAAAAGAAAAAAATTCCATAGATATTATGATGCCTCTTATTGTGTGAACCGCTGTTGTTGATGACTGGTCATTCATTTGCCAAGGAAGGACCAAGTTGTGGGTGTATCTGTGGCTCATGTTTGGAATGAGAGCAGATGTGGCTGATAAGCCTCTTTGTGATGGATTTGACTGGATCTTTATTTTCTGGGGCACTGTTTGCTCTGGAACTGAACTTCCATTGAAGTACCTAGTAGGTACTAAGTAGTATATACTATGATGCTTTGTAAAACAACGCGAACGACTTATGCCTGTGTAGGCAAGAACTTGTCGTTTTAGTCAAGTCAGTTTCGTGTATGCACAACTGGTACAATAACGAATGATTGCAGTGCTGTAGTTCTCCCAGCAGAATGGAAAGTGAACTACCTATACCAAGGAGCTGCAGAGAAACTCGGATCATCATTCGAGAAGAAGTTTGTCTTTACCATATCCTTCGCTTTGGTATATAGATGTTCACGTCATCGTTGGAAAGTCCGAAGGACGAAACGGGTCATGTCATGATGCTGTTGAACCAAGGAAAAAGCACGGAGCCCAGCCCAGACCAGACCAGACCAGACGCGGTGATGGTGCCTGGACAGCAGTGTAGTGGAGAGGGCAGTGATTCAGCGTGTCGTGCCCTGGAAGCTCTCCCCAGTAGGTACAGAGACAAGCAACGTAAGAATTCTGTCTTTGTCCTTTTCACGGGTCGACACAACTCAAAATCTGGCTGCATCATGAACCATAACTCTCAAACTCTTGCCATCTCTTGTTTGACTTTTCTGCCACGCGTTTGACTCAAAGTTTCTGTCGAAAGAGCCTGAATTTGACTGTCGTGTCGTGTCTTGTCAAGTTCACGCTTCAGCACCCTAATTAGTTGCCTCAGCTGGTTCCCCAGGTACCCGACTTAACCTGACCCTCCGTCCGTCGACCGCGCCTGCCCTGCACTCCAGCCTTCCTTTCCTTTCTGCCCCCCCGTCCATCCATCCAACCAACCAACCGACCAACCGTGGGACTGGCTGGCCTCTGCTCTGTCCAGTTGCTGGCGCTTCTCCGTTTTCCGCCGTTTCCCATCTATTTCGTTGTAGGAATTTGTCCCCTTGTAACCCAATCCATACTTCATCATTGTCATTGTGTGTCTCTTGTGTATCCGCGTCAATCTTCTTGACTGGCCTTCATCTCCTACTACTATTCGACACTCTCAATTGCTGTTTCTGAACGCCAGAAAAGATGTTGGTTGAGGTAAGTTGAAAATCCCGGCCCTTCACCTCGAATTGTTTTGCTGGTTCGATGTATATTGCAAGCGCTTGCCGCCCTTTTTGGCTATATTTGTTCATGTTGTCTGTTTGCTCGAGTCCTTTCCCCGTTTGTTGCAGCCCGTGGCTTTCCCTTGGTTAGACAGGTTTTTGGTTGATGGTTGCGGTGTGTGTGATGCTTTGCTTTGCTTTGCATTCCTTTCCTTTGCCATGTTCGACATTGACGTGTGTCGCGCGGTGAGAGAGGCTATGCGAAGATTGGCCGCGGTCTGTTGGTGTTTGTCTACATACATAAATCCATCTGCAACTACAGCTGCCAGTGCCAGTGCCAGCGCAGTGCCGATGCCAGTAACAGCTGTTGCGCGTTTGGGTCGGACAGCCAGAAACAGGCAGCCATAGATGCCCATGATGGCTTCTATCTGAAGCTGCCACAGCGATTCACACAGAATCCGTTGTGGCATTCAACCTATATTGTCCGCCGGCTTAATCTCACCTTTCTTCTCTTCGCGCCTGTCTGTTGCGCGAGCTGCTGCTTCATCACACTCGTTTGTTCACTTCCGCGTTTGTTGCCGTCTGCTGTCACATTTCTGTCTGCGGCCAGCGCCAGCGCGCTTTCTTTCATTTTTCATTTACACGATAACTTGTGTTACCACACAACCATACTGTGCACCTTGCCCGCGTCGCCTGAGAACTGGGCACGCTCAAAACTCATCATCATGGCCCCACGCAACCACCCAGCGTCATCAGGCCGAAAAGTGACATTGAGAACCTCCAAAACTAGAGCTAACCTCTTGCTTCAGCGCAAAGTCAAGGTTGTTACTGAGCAGCATGTCATGTAAGTATGCGCTTATCCCCTTCAGTTTGCGGCGCTTTTTGGATCGGACTGCGTACCGTTCATGAAGACAATCCGATTTTCTAGGAGGAATGCAACAGTGAATCTTTACTGATAAGTATATTCTTAGCGACAAACCCTCCCCAGTCGAGCAATTCCCTATGCGAGAATGGAGCTTAAAGGTTTTCATGGTCGATGAGGATGGTAACGAGCGCCCGGCCGATGTTTTCACTAAGGTCGTCTACAACCTGCACCCCACATTCGAGAATCCCGTCCAGAGTATGTTCGATATATGTTTCGATAATAAAAGTTTCAGAGACGCTGATGAGTTTGCGCTATTCAACAGGCTTTACCAAGCCCCCATTTACTTGTAAGAACGAGGGTTGGGGCGAGTTCGAGATCTCGATCGATTGCTACACTACGGAGAAGACGAAGCTAGCACCCATCATTCACGATCTCAACTTCCACCAGAACAAGTATGAGCAAACACATACCGTCACCTTCAAGAACCCCTCCCAGAGCTTGCAGGAGCGCCTGCGCGAAACTGGTCCTCTGCCTACCGACGACGACCATCGCCCAAAGAAGAAGGGTCTCGCGACAAAGAAGAGCTCTCAAAAATACGACTATGAGAAGATCGCCGAGTCGCTGGAAAAGCTCGAGGAGGAGGATCTGCTCCGTGTCATTCAGATCATCAATGAGAACAAGGGACCAGATACCTACATTAGAAGTGATGTTGAGGGTAAGTTTCGAGTTTTGTGTCGCAAATCCACACCCATCCCTTACATCTTTCCTCCATATCCTCCCCCCTGTTTCTTCTACACCCGTCCTTGTCTTTGCATTGAAGTTGATGTGTATGGTGGGCTAATAGTGGATGACTTGGTTAAAGCCGGAGAGTTCTCCATTGATCTCTACACCATGCCAGACGGTCTCACCTCGAAGCTTTGGGATCATCTTGTAAGTTCTCCATAGTAGCCGCAGATATGCTGAAATGACCAATTACTGACTATGCTAATCTGGCAACAGTCTAAGAAGGGCCTTGTCGGCTAGATGTTTGCTATCATATCTTAATGTCAATACCCCTAATGTTGTTCCATTGACGATAGGGCCTATAGTCTGCGCTTGGGAGTTGCTTAAACCTTGGGATTTAGGAAAATGACGAGTTAATGAGCACGAAGGAGGTCAACACAAAGGGGGAAGGGGCCGAAAAACAAGAGATCCGAGGCTTTGGTCATAAGTCTAAAGAATCCTGTTGTCGTTCATCACTTAGGAACTTTTAAATTATAAGTCACCCTCGTCCTAGAAATCTCCTCGTAAGATGGTGCAATACCGTATCTGTTGAGGTGGTGTATAAACAAGGCAAGGTCCCTGCCAGAGGTAAAGGGAGTTGAATCTCGGTGCCCGAAGACGGGCACATGAAATCAGATCAGCCAATAACATCAAGCCTTGGCCCGGGCCTCGGCCGGTCAGCGTGACGGGTCGGGTCGATCAGACGTCGGATCGGGAGTCAAAAGAGTACCGTTCCCCCCGGTGGATATGACCAAGTGCCGTATCCCAGGTATGTATGTTACTGCTCTGGTATGCCAGCTGCTCTCTCCATATATCGAGCTTGGCCAAGGGACCTGTTCTTACCTTAGACCCGAACCCACAACCATGAGATTACAAGGCCATCTGCGTATAACGCTTCATTCATGGGTGTTTGAAGGTTTCATGTAAAGCCAGTCTACAGTAATAAGGATGTCAAAAACTGATGGTGAGCTACATTTTCGAGTCTGGTTCATTAACCTGATATTGGACTACTAGCTAGACATTATGAAATCAGTTCCTGCTCTGATCATCGAGCCTTTCGGCCAATTCCCCATCGAGTGTACTGTGCTATTTATTGACATCGTCGCTGTTGAGATGCAGTGACATTATCTAGAGGATCACAATGTGTTTGAAGATGACTTAACAGGGACCTACCTGCTTGGTCTGAGCACGGAATGCTCGGCAGATGAATAGAGTGGAGGCTAAAGATAAGGAAGCGAGGAGCTCTCCTCCGCTGGACTGCATTGTTGTTACGTACGAATGGCTGGTAGGCTTGCAAGGGGGTCTGGGAGTTTACATGTACATACATAATGGCGTTCAATAGGGCGCCGTTTGCAAGAGCTACAAGTGAACTGGAGATCTTAAAATCACTCATGCTCTCGAGCTGGTCACTCCTAGATGATTCTCCGGCCTAGAAAGGGGCCGGAGGTCTTGGAGGTGGGACACTTATATATGTATGAGCCAAGATGAAAGATAGTAGCCATAGTAAGAAAGAAGTGTCTGTCTATGACATCGAGAGGGTTGCAAGTTGCCATTGACGAATAAAAATACAGCAAGGATATCCCTATACATTGCGGGGTGTCGGGGGATTTCAAAGAGCCAAGACGTGAGGCATGCACAATCTGACAATGCACGGCAGGGATAAGCTGAGGCTGCAGGTTTCTTATGCGTTTCTTGTTCTAGATACTTCTTACAAGATGCGTACAGTACTGTATGGAGATGCTGAAAAGTCTGATGAACCGACACGTATGTCAAACTTGAAAGATGGAGGCGTCGTAAACGTGACATGCGCCTCAACTTGGCGATTGGTTGGTTGTGTGGGAGGTACGGGAGGGGCGGAGCTGATGCATAGGTAGGTATTACATATTATCGCGAACCGAACTTGTTGATGAAGCTCAGCTTAGACCGGGACGGTAAGATGAATGTTGACAATATGAGGTCTTATTGAGGAATGAGTGAGTACTACGGATACTCGCAGAGAAGATAAACAGCCTCAAACTTAAATGTGAACGTCCAGACAGACAAGATTGTTCGCAGTATTTTTTCCCTCCTCATAGACTAAATGGCAGATCATGTCAGAGATGTATGTACCTACGGCCTTCGTTCTTTTGATGGCTGCATGAGATTGGAACCTAGCCCCTGGTTTCTCGATCGCCTGCAGCGGTTTTGCAGCGAAACGATAGCAAACTCTGGGCGAGCCAATGAGGTTTGACTTTGGTTATCGAGTTGCCCGTCTCGGGATAACGCGAACTTTTGGGTGACTGGGTTCTTTTGTTCTATTCTTCTAGACCTTTTTACTGTGCCATTGAAAAACTCTGAAGACTTTGTTATTGTCTAAGCTGTTGGATTCAATGGAATCAGGGGACAAGAATTGATTAGGAAGGTAATGAGCAAAGACGGTGAGCGTTGAGAGAGAGAAAGAGAGCTATTCCTGTGAAAGGTCACTTGGCATATCAGCTAACAAGCTTACAGAGATGATCTCGATTAGAATGTCCGAGGTAAGTTACTGTAGGATTTGTTTTCAATACGTAAGGTACTGTATCACATTGACAGGTTGTCACCTGATACATGGATGGATGGATGTTGGTGTGTACAGTACTACGCCTCCCAAGTTTACGTTGATTTGTTCACAACAACGTGTTGAAGCCGTTGGACAAAGGTAAGAGAAAAACAACAGCAACACTCGTGACCTTTCTCCAGAATTCGTCCGACCTATCACGTCTGTCCCAGCTGTACCGACAGATATTTGCTGCATGTTTCACCCCCCCAGAATAGAATAGACATGGACGTGCTGTAGTCTAGGCAGGCAGCTCTTCCCCCAGGAAATGAAAAGAAAGAAACAGTCTTACCCCATGATTTCTGCTAGTCTCTTGCCTCTCATTTGACAATCATCTTCTAAGCATGATCGCCCAGACCAACGGATTCCCATAGAATTGACTCTGCACTGGCCACATCCGGTCGAGTCTCCTAACCTAGTCTTGTCCTCGGGCTAAAGTCAGTCTAAGTTGATGTTAGTACGACTGTACAGGTAGGTTAACGTAGTAGATAACAACCCCCCCGCATCGAGTACTGTACTAACCTACCTACCTCGATGGAACAGACCCATTCACATTCTTCCACTCGTTCTTTATTAACCAGGGTACAGTACGTACTAGTTTATAACAATCACGCACAGGGCACTTCCGAGTCAAAACCCTTGCGCCTGGCCTCTTGGTTCATTACACCTACTAGAGAACTCCAAAAGGACGTTTATCCCCCCCAGTCCGCTTCTCTTCGGCCCGCGCTCTCTTCACATTCCCTCCCCGAACCGCCGCAAACCGAAACGCGACATCATATCCAATCAGCCTTATATATCTTTTTTTTTGGTCTCTGTCGCGTTGGATCTGAGCCTCGTCAGCTCTTAGCTGAGCTCGCCCGTTTTCAACACGGCCACGGCGACGTTTGACGTCGACGCCGCGCCGTACCGACTCCCCCGCGCCGCTCAACTTGGCTGACCGATCGCCGACTCCGTTCACGAAACCTCCCTCCGAATATTGTCAGACATTGGCAATGGCCCCGTACGGCGCTAATCAGCCGGCCTCCGGGGCCTCAGACTCGAGTCCTGCAGCTTCCATTAACAACGCCGTACAAGGTTCCGCACAGCAGACTCCTGGGCAGTCAACTGGGAACGCAAACCAAGGTCCACAGCACAAGCGTGTCTACCAGGCTTGTATTCCCTGCCGTCGGCGCAAAGTGCGATGCGATCTTGGCAGTGTCGACAATCCCCACGACCCCCCTTGTGTGCGCTGCCGCCGTGAGAGTAAAGAATGCTTCTTCAGTGCTACTCGTCGCAAGCGCAAGACGGATGATGATGGCAGCGATCAAGATGAATACATTATCAGGAATGGTCGCAAGAGGCTCAATGCCAACAGCCCTCCGCCGCTCATCGAACGCCGATCTTACAGCAATGCACCCTTGACTCCTGGAGGCTCACATGGCCAAGCCCAACCGTTACGCCGTCCAGACGGCAGTAGGATAGGTCGCGGAAGGAATAGTGAATGGGGGGCTGAAGGCGATGCCAACCAGACACTTGAAAACATCGAGGCTCAAACTGTTATGCGGCGCGGCGTGTTTGGTCCGCAGGATGCACTGGATCTGCTCTACAAAGCAGCCACAGACAGGTATGTCTACGGACTTTCGGTCTTTGCTAGCCTAGAACCCAATGCTTACACGAAATAGTCCTGCCGTCGAACGTGAGCGTAGAGAGAGCACTTCATCTGCCCGTCCAACGGCTCCCCGGCCCCCACCTGAGGATACTGGCCCTTATGGCTACGTTCCTAGATCGAACTCTAGGCCGCCCAAAACAGAGCAACCTATCGATCCCGAGCTCTCGCGGCCTGAGCTCAGTTCCCAGCCTGGGTATGCTGAAGCTATCAAGGCATGGCAACGCTTCCGATTCGTCCGCGCTGGTTGGTTCACAGCGCTCGAGGCTATCGAGTATATTGACTAGTAAGACTGGCCTCATCTTCAGATACCAAATCGCTGTGCTAACCTCCATAGCTACTACAAGTATCTCTCTCCCTTAACGCCTATATCACCGCCGACATTTAGCAACCCTGCGTCGCATGTCACGTTGCTCTATGAAGAGCCTATTTTAACTGTCACTCTTCTGACGATTGCCTCGCGATATCGTCAAATGCCCGGTACTGGCGGCCATTGCCGATCCCATGCAATTCATGAGCAACTATGGATGTATTTGCGTGGCATGATTGAGCGATGCCTATGGGGACAAGAGGCCTTTGGTGGTGGCTTTTGTGTTCCGCCTAGCACCAGTGCCATTTTCGACGAGTCTCAAACAAGCAGCACGGCACCCTGGCGGGGGTTGCGTAAGGGCAGTTTGCGGACTCTTGGAACTATCGAGTCATTGATGATCCTGACTGAATGGCACCCTCGTGCATTGCACTTCCCGCCTACCGAGGCAACCGACGAATTAGTTTTGCCTATGGAAGCTGCCTTCCAGGCCATCACCGCTGCTGATGAGGACCCGAGTAAGACTTTGGGTCCTGGTTTTGGTGGCAAGAGGATCGAGAGCTGGCTCGAGCCAGCATGGAGAAGTGACCGGATGTGTTGGATGCTGCTCAGCACTGCAAACGGTCTCGCATACGAACTGGGCGTCTTTGATGATATTGACGAGCTGCTTCGAGATGATGCCATTACTCGACCTGAATATCAGGAGGAATCGTACCGTCAAAGAGCTTTCCGAATCAAGCGCCTGTTGCTCATCTATACTACTCAACTAGCTGGTCGTCTCGGTTGGACCAACATGGCTCCAGCTCACCTTAGGAGAAGCGATCCCGCTCTTGCTCGATTCAGACCCAACACGGGTGACGGAACTACCCCAGGAACGAACCCCTCGTCTGTTGGCAACAATTTCAACTATGTGCCTGATCTGGAACTGGATGATCAAATCATTCATTGCTGGGCTGGTATCAGCAACGCCATGGAAATGGGTAACGAAAAGATTTTCCGTTCCCGAAAGCACACAACACAGATCATTCAAAATGGCAAGTATATCAGCATTCTCAAGGAGTTCGAACCTATTTTGCGCGATTGGTGGAGGGAGTTCGAACTGTTCCGACTCCCTGAATTCATTCGACATATTCTAACGATCGAGTATCAATATGTGCGCATTTATATCAACTCCCTTTCACTACAAGCAGTCGTCGAGCGATGTACCAACCAGGCTCAAGCTGGAGCAACGGCTCACTCTGGACATCATGGGGCAGCAGCTGTCAACGGGGGGCACCCGCAATTGTCGCCTCAGACGATGATAAACTATGGGAAGCTCCCCCTCGGTCAACTCGGAGGCTTCACTGCACACGATCAGGAATACATCCGCGAAGTGGTGGAAGGAAGCCGGAACCTGCTCCGTACGGTAGTCGAGGGTCTGTTGCCAGGCGATTATCTGAAGCATGCTCCTGTACGAACATATTTCCGTATCATTAGCGGTGCTATGTTCTTGCTTAAGACCTTTGCTCTGGGTGCTCCGCGGTCAGACGTTAGGATGAGTATTGAGTTGATGGACGCAACTGTCGAAGCACTTCGAAACTGCGTTGTAGATGATGTTCACCTGGGAATTCGTTTTGCGGACCTTCTTGAGTCTCTCACGAGCCGCCTGCGCAACCGTTTCATCCAGGCTCCCACTATGCAACAAGCTTCAGGCCGAGGGCAAAGCCCCGCCCCAGACGGGCAGGCGCATAACGGTGAAAACCTTGCTCAGAACGGAGAAGACAACCCCAACTGGGTTGGAGGCCACGCTCAAAGACTTAGGGAGGGTCTTAACGGCAACGGTGAGCATTCTCTGCAAAGGCAAGCGTATGCAAATACTGACGGAATCAATCCAGCCCCAGTTCAAGCTGCCACCCATGAGGCCAACAACATCTCAGCGACACCTTTCGATCTCTCGGCGCAGAACTTTCCTTATCCCGGCCAGGGTCCCATGGGTCCATCGACACCTACAGTCGTAGATAACGCTGTCGCCAACATGGATGTCAGCCTCTTCGAAGATTGGAACCACCAAGGCAACGAAATGTGGTATCTACCTCCTGGGCCGGCCTTCTTCCAGAACGTTGAAAATCCCTCCGTTGCCATGGGCCCCGAAGGCGTCAATGTCGGCGGCCTCGATCTCCTCGAATACATGGCCATGGATCCTTCTCAGTTCCCTGGGTTGGATCCCTCTTCTGGCCCCCCGACGAGCCACGCTTAGACGGTCTTGACTCTTTTATCACCGATTTGGTCCAAAGTTTTCTGTTACATATATTTAACAACATATACAACAGATATGTAGACCTCAGGTGAAGGCGGTCTTTCTATATGCTTCCCTTCCTTCCTTCCTTTCATAAGGTGTCCTATGGTCGGAGGCCATTCTCAAGAACCCATGAAGAAGACGGCTACAACAGGCAGCGCGGGTGTTTGAATATTAATACAACACTTGGAAAAAGAAATGGGGTACAGTGACAGAACCGCTGTACGCTTGTTACGGTAGTAGGAGTGGAAGGGGTCTGCCGCATGGTAGAGAGCCACGGCAACAAGTAACAAAACATAGTAAGGGCGTTGCATACTAGCTTTTATTTGGAGGGCGATATGGAAATATCAACATAAGTTCGGATCTGGAGTTGAAAGTTGAGAGTTGCATAATCTGCAGGATTGCTAAGGGCGGAATCATTATGATGATACGAAAGAATAGAAAAGTACCATAAAAATGTGAAAAGGTTCAGAAGACTCGTCAAAAAGCTTTCTATAGTATTCAGTGCCTAGTCGCATCAAGTGTAGCCCATTTAATTAATTATCACGCTATACATGTCATGGAGAATCAGATGATGGATCTGGGAGCAATAGTTTTTCTTTCTACCTCGATCTGGTCCGTTTTTAACCAGCGTCCTTTTCCCCGTCCCTGATAAATAGTAAAATATCATACATACACCGCCTATCCAACCGTTGTATCCCCTTTTGCACTAGCATGCGTCCCCTGATAGGAATCAACAGCTTCGTGTATACTGAACAACGAGATATAGGCGTGCTATAGATATAATAAGGAAGAACAATCAAACGGGGCTTGTATGTAGAAAGTAAAAAGAAGAGGATACAAAAAGAAGAAGAAGAAGAAGAAAGCCGTCGGGGCTACCTATATGGGTGAGAGGAAGGAGTTGTGGTATCATGCGTACATAATTTACATGTGAATAGAAGACAAGTAGAAAATTATATGGAGTCTTGTGGGTGATGTGTTTAAAAGGGAATATGTAAGGCCGGTTGTGGTCGGCAAAGTGGTTGAAGAACCAGGGCATCCGTTGATGTATTAGACATCTACGCCATCAGTATACACTTCTGGGGTAAGATGTTGATAAGTAAGGTATCGTAAGGCCGTTAATGTATAGCGAGACGTGGGGGCAGTTTATGGCGAGAGCAAACGACGATTGCCGTGCATAAGTCATTGTGGAATCAACGAATGGAAGGGCAGTTGTTTCCTTTTAATGACGTCTTGGGTTCAACCCAGGCGTTTGGGCAGAAGCCAGGTCACACTTTACAGCGCGAACGGCGTTGCGTGCTTGGCATGGGCTTCTTGAAGAGCTGTATTGGTTGTCAGTATATCAAGTAGATATCGGTGTATCAGGAAAACTTACTGTCGAGAATGCTAACCTGCCCGGCACGGTCCATGCATGCAAGCTGTACACTGCTGCCGTCGATGAGGTCCAATACTACACTGTTGGGCAGCTCCTGAACCTCAACATCAGGAATGTATGGTGCTCGGAAATCGCTTAGGTGGTAGCGTTTGGTACCCTGAGCAGTACGACTGCTCTGTGACGGGAGTGCACTCAGAATAAGGAAGCCCTGGGAGTCCAGGCACATATTGCGTCGCTTCCAGAGCAAATTGTCCGGAAACTGCACATTGACGTCTCCCATAAATGAGACGATAGATGGAGGCCCAGTTGTCGCAGGGCGGACTTGCTCCTCCTGCACGGTTGGTGAGAGGACAGTTGGTGGTGTAGTCTTGCCACGAGAACTGGAAAGAGATGAGAGGCGGCGCATAAATCGACCCGCTCGAGACTTCATCTTTTCGCCGCTGGACTTGGCCTCATCACCGGATACAGAGCTCTCAGTGGTAGCTGAAGGAGAAAGCACGTTTTCCCTTTCACGACTGAATGATGATCGACGGCTGCTAATCGACAGCCGTTTACCCTGGTGTGTTGACGGCGGGCGTGTTGGAGATTGAGACCCCTTAGGAAGGACATCGGACGAAGGAGATGTGAGGGACTTGCGGCGGTCGTTGATGAAGTCCCTGACTACGCTAAGTGAAGACCGCCTAGATTGGTCCTCTTTGTCTGCGTTGTTATCATCTTTTGACATCCGACGCTCAACTATGGTCTCCTTTGGCGGTTCGAAGACTGGAGGGTTCCAGACTGGCGATGCCCTTTGGTGATCTACCAACAAAGGAGACTCCTGGAGTTCCACAGGGTTATACTCAGATAGATCTTTGGGGGGCTCCAACGATTTGGCTGCATTCTGGCTGGGATCACGGACTATTCTAGCAGTAACTGAGATCGACTCTGAACCAGGCGAGCCATCGTTATCTGAGGGATTCGCTTCAAACACGGACAGGCGACTAGCCACCGATGCTGAGCGCTCTCTGCGTGTTCGTCGAGATCTATCGGGCGACTCATCGCGTGACCCGGATCGTGACGGAGGCGTTCGAAGGTTTGAACGGTTAAATGAGCTGGCTCGATCTACCACAGAGGGAGATCGAGACGGTTCTCGACTTTTTCGCACAGAGAAGAATGCCGAAGACGGCCTCTCCCGAGCGGAAGCAGTAGGAGCAGGGCTAAGGGTCTCGCCAGTGCTGGCAGAGAGCTTTTCGAGTGCTTTAATACGCTGCGAAATGCTCGATCCGACCGTGCCCTTTCTACTCAGGGTAGGCCCACCTGGCTGCTGGGCAATCTTGTGCAAGTAAGCAGCTCCCCCCGAGCTGACAGATCGTGCCGAGCTTGTAGTGACATCACCAGGGGTGAGAAGCTTCCCGTGTACAGGATTCGAAACAGTTCTGGCAATGACAGGAGATCGTTCACTCTTGGTTGGACTGGGAAACACTGGGGTGACTGGACTCTTAGCAACAGTCATAGGCTTCGCCTCGTGAAGCGTCGCGTCGTGTAGCTCCTCCATCAGGTCCTCGTCATCAGATAGAGGGTCTCTGTCTTCCGTAAGATCTGTTTTGATCGGCTCCATGTTGGCTTTGCGCTTTTGTTGTTTCATTTCCGGCACCTCGGCCTCTTCTTTGTCATCGACTTCCTTCTCTGCGATTTCTTGGGTGACAATGCCTGGACTGTTGGCCTCGGTTTCTCGGTGAGGAGAATCAGAGACCAAGGATGGAGCTGCGTTCGCTGCTGATCGCAAATCCTGTGTCGAGAACTTAGATTTGGGGATCTTCAGGGCGGCAGTTGTAGGAGATAGAGGCTCGTCAGCTTTGTCGACATTGGCCGATACCTCGGTGGTTTCGGGCGTGTTTGGAATACAGTCTGTTGTGGGTTCGTTATCGTTGGCAGGCGCGTCTGTTTGCTTCATTGTGGTGTTGGTATCAGCTTCGGGCACGGGTTCGACGGGCTGCTCCTCATCCTTAGATGGCAGAGCATCGCTGACAGGCGCAACTACTGCAACGGCAGCTCTCTCATCATTTGTGCTCTCTGCTGAAGCTTCCTGATCATGTGCATCCTCGTCTTTGGGGTGCAGAGTCTCATCGGTTGATTCAGAAAGAGAAGAGGCCTTCGTGGAAATCTCGGGTTCAGATGATGCAATAACAGGGCTGGCGGGGTGAGAATCGGTTTGTGCAAGATCGGAAGCTTGATCGGTATTCATAGAGGCGGAAGATCCATCCAAACCAATTCCTGAGTCGGCGTTCGACATCAGCGGCTGGTTGGATTCGATTTCGTGTTGGTTTTCTTTGTCTTCAGCACGATCTGTAGATGATCCACCTTCACTGGGTCCGGGAGATTCGAGAGGCGGTGACGGGGCCTCGGCCTCGACCGCCAAATCCTTCTTCTTCTTTTCTCGGAGCTTCATGGCCTTCATTAATCTTGCCTTCTCTGGTGAAATGGTCGGTTTCGCGGGTGGTGGTACGGGTAAGAGGGGGGAACCAGGAATCGAAACTCCAGAACTTGTCGCGGGACGCGTGAGCTCCGTATGAATGATCTGCAGTTCGTCCTGCACAGGCGGTGTGTCCTTGTCCTCGGTAGGAGTATCTTCGGTAGTGACAGTTTCGTCCTTGCTCTTTTCCTTCTTGGAACCCTTTCCAAATAGCTTAAAACCAGAAGGCATCTGCGAAACGGGGCGATATGAGCCAGCAGTGCGAGGTCGTCCGTTTGTTTCAAGCGACGGGCGGGGGCCAAGCTTGACTTTTGGCTTACCATAACTGTATGAATACGGATACAAATCGGGTCGGCCTGATTGTGATGACAATCGTGGAATTGCGTCCGATTCACCAGGCGAAACAGGTCTATCATCGGCGCCGACAAAGTTGGGGACTTCTGACGTTGACGCGTCAGTGAATTTACTTTCCTCTGGAGATTCGGCGAGCTCTGAGTTTAAGGTGACTGGTTCTGTAAGGAGAGTAGGGTCGTGGCTTGTCTTGGCTGTTTTGGGCCGAATATCGCCGTCTTCGTCGTTCTCAGCAACTGACTGGCGTTTGGTGGCGCGCTGTTGTTGCTCTTCCTCCTCCTCCTCCGCAATCTCCATCAATCGCCTTCGGCGCAGCGAGCTTGTAGACGATGAAGTGGAACCGGAAGCGGCATGCAGAGAGCAAGCTGCCGACAGCCTGGTATCTTTGAGCTCCTTGGCGTCGGTGATCTCAAATATGGTATCGTAGGGGGAGAATCGATCGCAAACGGCGTTGAAGTGAACAGCTACCCTGGCTAAATTTCGACAATAGGTCAGTTTACTGCCTACAAACTCCCCATACTGGGAACAAAGAAGGACATCTGGGAAGGGGAGGGGCGCCTGTACGAACCTTGGATAAGACGGGAGCAATCCTCGGGCAGGTACTTGATCAGGACGTTCCTCCTTCGGTATCTCAGGAAGCCATATAGAGGGCTGGTTTCTTCGTATTCGGCGACATTATTGCGCACCTCAACCACGCCGCCTGAGCCACGACCCAGCAATTCGACTTCATCGCGACTCGCATACTTGAGGAGGAACCTGGAGACGAAACTTAGCTGACCATTCATTCTCAACATAGCAGACCAGGATTATCGACATACCATCCTCCAGGTTCAGCGACAGCAGCCTCGTGGGCTTCCTGAACCTTGGGGTCGTCCAAACCATTCAACGACATGGTGTCTCTATCGCCACCGGGTGAGGCAGTAGCAAAACGAGAAGAAATAAGAAAGCGGGAGCTGAAAGCCTAGGCTTGCACCAAAGGCATATGAAAACAAGAAAGTGAATATTAACTAAGAAAGAAAGAATGAGTGAAAAGGAAGAGATAAGCAGAAGAGCTGCAAATCGGCCGACAAAATCAAGAGTCGATATCGATCGAGACAGAGACAGAGACCGAGGACGAAGCCAAAAGAAAAGAAAGAGAAATGAAGCTCTCCCGAAAGACGGGGGAATCTACCAAATCAGTCGAGTAGAGTAGTAGAGCTAAAGCAGTCCAATATAATTCGGGGTCTTTCTCTTTCAGTCGAGAAACGAATGAAGCGTAACGGGTGGGATGGATTGCCTGGTGGGTTTCCAGTGCGGGTCAAGGGGCGGCAGCACCAGATTTCAGGGGCAGAACTGCCAACCTACATGGATTAATATCGTAACCATGGATTAGGTTGACGGGTTTTGTTTTTTGTTTTTTGCTTTTTTGATGATACGCCAATTCGTTGATTGTGCAATGAAGGGCAAGTGGGCAGTGAAGCTGCTATGTGATCAGTCTGGGGAACTTGATGCGTCAATCCTCAGGAAGAAGAAAGAATGTTTGTCTAAAGAATGGAGTCGTCGTTGTCGACCCCGTTTATGCCGATCAATAGTCAGTGATCAAATTGATGAAACCTGGTGGTAACAAACCAGATCGGGAATGGCCAATAAGTGCTTATATTAGGCTATTCCACCATGGGTCGAGACACATCCAATACAATCACAAACAAGAACAGTAGAAAGAATCACAACAGCAAAAGGAAAAGGCTGACTTCGACTAGTCTAGTCAATGCTTCAGAAGTCGTCACTGACATGACAAAAATGTCACTTACTCAACAATGATGACCCGTCAGAGTATAAATCACACATCAACCAAACAGGTAGTGTTGCGCTGGAATGAAAGATGGATAGCGTCTTGCTCCCATTTTGGGGATAGGCCAATTCCAAGACACAAGCATAGGCGAAGCCGTCAAGTTACAGTACGACGACGAGTGAGGTCCATGTCTGTGTTTTCTGTCTATCATATGTCGCGCATACAGTAATCGCAAGGATGAACAGGCCCAGATATGTAACGAGATAGAAACTTGAAGTACAAGTTTAGATGGAGAGAGAAATGGTAAGAAACGGACCTCTAATTATTAGTTAGACGAGATGATTATCTGGTCAAGGCGGCCTTACCCCCCTGCTCTAGTACCAGCAAAATATGTATGCGTTACGCTTTCTTGTACCTTTCAGCTGTAGAGAATATCGACACTCAGCAGGTAAGGTTATCTGCTACCAGTTAGATGGCTTGCACAATTCAAAATCCATTCTCTTCCCACATTACGAGATCCATCAATATCTAGATTCTATCGAACTTAGATTTTGACTTTAGAGTTCCAGTTCCAGCCACTCGAGCAACCGAGCACCTCCCAAGGACCCAAAGCTCCCCTCTCCCGCTCCGGCTTCTCCACTGCGGACTAGCACAGTCCAAGCAGCTCTTGATTCATTCTTGTTCCTGCGTTACCGACTCGGCAGTGTTTGAGACCATGGAAGACATCATGTCTAACTAGTACCTAGGGGGGTAGTTACTCTGTATAACAAAAAAGAATACTTCGGTAAGAAACTGGTCTGAACCGCCATAAATTGCTTATATAAATTTCAAGTCTGGCTGCACGCCATGTTTTTCAAACTCATCTCGATTGTACGAAACTTATGAATCGGAGGAAATTGCCTGGCCGGTCTCAATTACAGTTCAACAGTTCATAACAGTATAGTGGATGATGCTGTAATTTGCAATCAACGCTATGGAGCCTGAGGGTAGACTAGCGATTCAGTGTTAATTTCTGCTACTCCCCGGACTAGAAGCGTGGAAGCTCTTGTCGAAGCTACAAGGAACAATCCATCCATCCATATAGTAAGTTAGTAGTAAACCAACCCAGACCCTGGTATGAATCTTTCTTTACCTCTTCTGTTGGTAGGTCGTAAGGTATTAGAAAACTTGGCCGCCTGGAGCAGAAGAGACGAAATTAGCAAGTCAATCTAGGTTATTTCAGAGCAGACTCCTCGGTCGTTTGCTTTTATACTCTAAGCTTAGATGACTTCGTTTCCTTTACCCCTGGTAGGTGCGCTGTCCACATATCTTTGGGATTTGCTTGATAGGTTGCCTCGAGAACGTCACTAGCTGGCATGAGTGCCAAGTGCATCATACAATACCATCGATATTCTTTCGAGTCGTAATCATATTCCTTATCAATACAGCAACGCAGATGTACACTAACGACTGTGCCTTACTCCCATCTTGCATGTACGACATTGCTCAATTGACCGACAGAAACACTACAACACTACTCAGGCTCCTTTCAGCTTTGCCTGAACCGAGTCGTTAGACGAAACCCATAAGAGCACCTTCGCTTGCATACCATGTTAATCCGCATCTTACAATCCGTAATCCAAGGATAGGAGGGACCAGCGTTATGACATGGACACACGGTACACCACTGTGTCCATATTCCATCCTCACAGTGCTCAGCAGTGCTTTTGCTCTGAGACACAAAAAAAAACTAACTTGACTGGTGTTTCTAATGCCTTATGTTTGACTTGTTGTCCATGAATTATTCCTGCCCGGAAGGTTTCTCTTCAACCGGCTTCTCTTCTGTTGGCTTGTCTTTCCGAGCCTCCATAACGGCCGCCTTATTCAGTATGGGCACGTCGTCTGACTTAGGGTCTGCAACATGGGGAGGTTCCTCAGTTACTATGCCGTCTAGAGAGGTTGGCACAAACTCGCCCTCCTGAACAGCTAAAGGAGGTTCGGATTGGGGCGCGTTGCTGGTTGCTGATACACCGACGGCGGACGCTGTACCCTCTGCGATTTTTTGTTTAGTCTCGCTGACGATCTTGTCCGCCTCACTGACCTGTGACGCTGCGCCTTCCACTTCCACCACAGCTTCCTTGTTCTGGTCCAACCGAACGACCATACAAGACAAGTTATCAGTGCTGAAGCGGTTCAGCGCATAGTCGACAAGCTGCTTCGAGGCTGAGATGGGGTCCTCCACGTTGCGGACAAGGTCAACTGCTTCCTGGTCGCTACATACATCCCAGATCTAGAACAGTTAGCTGGTTGATCCTTGCAATCAGGGGCACAACTTACTCCGTCACAAGCAATAATGATGAACTCGTCGCTATCGGGCTGAATGACCGTCTCAGTAGTATAGGGATGGCCTGTAACGAGCTTCTTCATGTAAGCGTCGCCAAGGGCACGAGTCACGGCCAAGACGCCATTGACACGATTGTTAAGAATCAACCCGCCGGCAGCAGCAATGCGTTTGCCTTCAACTTCGTCGCTGCCCTTGTGATCGTAAGAGAGTCGCAGAGCCTTTCCGCCTCGGCAGAGAATGATACGGGCATCGCCAACGTTCGCGGTGTATAGTACACGCTGCCGTCCGCTACCCTTCCCCTTTGAATTTGTGGCCCTGGTCGCCTCTTCGTTGGACGCTCCGTCGTTGGCTTTATCCATTTCGATAGGTTCTTCTGGTTTGGCGGACTTGATGGCAGATCGATCATTTGAAGCCCGATCCTCCCAGCGCAATACTGCAACCGCCGCAGTGCAGCCGCTGTTCTTAAGCGGGAGCTTTTCAAGCTGCGCATCGGCAGCTGTAAAGGCCTGATCTAAAACTTCAGGAATCAGAGCATTGGGGTTCTTGCGTATGATATCCTCAAGGATAATATGTAGTTTTTTGCCACACCAATCAGCAGCGAATGTACCGGCATGCCCATCAAAGATAGCAAAGTAGCCATTGTCTGACTCAACCATATCAGAAGTGACTAATCCTTGGTCGTCTCCTTCCGGTTTATCCTTTGCCGATACGTCATTTAAGGTCGGGGTCTGCACGAAATTGTACAGGAAAGCATGAGTGTCTTCCATAGTTCGGCGGCATTTCTTGTTCCTATCTTCCCAAACACCAACACGAAATGTAGATTTGGGTCCAGGCACAGAATCTCCAGCAGAGTTATTATGTTGGCCCTGAGGAACTGCAAGAGCAGGATCCTGTTTGCCGAGTTTCTGAAGAGGTGTCTGCGAGCTCACTTCAGAGCCTCCGCTGCGACTACTCTGAGAAGAGAAGTTGAGCGAGTTCTTTGCAGAGGCCAGAAGGCTACTGGCCCGGCTACTGACACTGCTACTTCTGCGCTTCTTGTCGGTCGGTCCGCCGACGTCCTGGCGAGTTGGCGGGCTGCCATTTCCACTACGTTTTTCACCGCTCGCAGCCTGATCAGTTGTCTTGATGGGAGCAGGGGCACTAGGACCTGAGCCGGGCTCGGGAGAAGGGGATTTATCGGATTTCGAATCGCTTTCGGATTTGTTGCCCGCTGAGTTGTTGGAACTGCCGCCAAACATTCTATTCAGCAGACTTCCTCCAGTCGAGGAGAGACTGCGACGCTTGTTGCTCGCCAGCTTGTGGTAGGATCAGAGTAAAGCTAGGTGGCGTGGCACAGACGGATGCAGTTGTTAGCACCAGTGATGCTGCTGGATAACGAATTCGTTTATATCGTCCTTCGGGGTTTGGGTTTTGTATGGTGGCTACACGCGAGCCGTTACGGTAGCAGTTGGAAAGTGTATCGTGGAAAACAAAACGTAGGGGGCGGGGTGCTGGTCGGAATCAGCTTGGCGTCTATGATTCGTCGGCGCAAGGTTGGCCTGGAAGAGTTAGAGAACTTAGATCTTAGACTTGACTATATGCTGCCAAGCATGAACATATGAAAGGAATAAAAGGATAATGAGCATATGTGATTGCGAGATGGACAGATATCGATGATGTAGCTAAGCGCGCGAGTCGCCGATGAACTTGCTTCCAGCTGTCTTCACTTCAGTGTAGCTGTTGTAAGATTGCACATCCGAGGCGTTTCAACTAACAGAGCAGCATACTGTAGGTGAAATGATACAACATTCAGGCTTGTGTGGGCTCCATACGTCGATGCGCAATGCTTCGGAGCGTATGTATTGCAGGCCAGAGGAACGTGACGTAGGCGCCACGAGGGGGAATGGCTGCATTGGCGGGGATAGTGATGAACGTACCTGACGATGAAGATTGATGAAAGGAAGGGTATTTCGACAAGAACAAGACCAGCCTGGGAATTCTCAGAGTAAAGAGGAGGATACCCTGCAGAAATCCTGGGCAGCAGGGACAGGTTAAGTTACGGCTTAATACAAGACGGGTAAGTGTAGAGTCGTGTCGTAGTTGATGAAGAGTTGATTGAGACGTTCAGTTGGGCAAGTAACCTGGGGCTATGGAGCTGAGTGAAGCAGATGGATTGGTGAGCTACCCTGACTGCCTGATCAGAAGCCAGTGGAGGGCCAGTGGGGGCGGGGACCTGCGCTTAGTTAGGTGACCCAAGACCCTCACTGGTTGTTGGCCACTGACGTATCCACGGGCGCTTTAGTGACGCTCACTAGGTGGCTGGCGAGCGCGCGGCGTAGCGCTTGTACACACCCTGGATCTTGATCCATGGATGATTATCGATTTGACCTCCAGGACAAGTCAGTTCTAGAATATAACTTCCAGGTCGCAGAAAAATTGATTCTAATTGCCTAAGGGATAGAATAGCTTAGTACCTTTATGCCATGTCAGACATACTCCTAGGTAGGCTATTTACTAATCTTTTATATCCTAAACGTAAAGTTATAGGGTTCAGCTATCCCCCAAGATGCATTTCGGTCGAAGCCTTTCTTTCAGGTTATAATCCATGAGAAGTAATGCCCGTGATACATCCTGTTCATAGTAGTACAGAACCAAACTAAGCCGAGGTGACCCCGAGACATCCGGTGACCATACTAGAATCTATGATATCTTATAATTCGCTGAACAGACTCGGACTTAGTTTATCCCAGGCTCATGAGGCCAGTATCTGGAGCCGTAGCTGGCTGTACACGTGTAACTCCGAGACTGCCGTCAAAGCTGATGCCCCAGGTGATTGCCATTCTATCCGATATAAATAGTCGTTTCCTAACAAACTGACAGAGTGGACTCCATTGATGCATGAACGTGATGCCTTTGTTGTAGAACAGCCGCTCGGCCTTATGTGATCCTATGTTGGGAATGTTCTGCAATAACTCACATCAACTCAAACAGGACAAACAAACAGCCAAATACTAGGTCATATACGGCATAGAATAACTAGATTATTTCTGTCCCCTTAACAAACAGGTTCAGGTTTTCTATGGCCCTAAGGCCAGCCAATAATTTTCTAAGCAGAGTTCGCAAAGCGGCGAATATCATCTCCTATAAAGCACAGAAAAGGTCGAAAAGCTGAAGGATTAAAATACAGTGCTCCGGACACCAATGCACCCTGACAGACATAGCGCCATGAAGTTGCCAATTTCTTCCCACGGCCATAGACAAGCCGTTTATCCAATCTACCACCTTGTTGTGGCCCGGCTGGTCGATAAACGAGCATTTCACCCGGCACGATTAGGTTGACATGTTGAAACAAAACACCAACGATCGCTCTGTCGCTCATCTACTTCCGCAGACTGTCCAGTCTTGCTTGGAGATCATCATCGACGGGATCACCGCCTCCGCCACCTCCACCACCGCCTACTGCTTGGGCAATCTTGCCTTCGGGAACTGCTGCAGTTCCTAATGCGGTAGGAGTTTCACCAAGCTGTGAATTAAGTCAGCAAAAGATATCGCAAAATGTGAAAGGGGTATCGGCTTACTGCTTGATTGAAGTCCACGCCAATCTCTTCCAAGACTTGCTCTACCACCTCGTCACCCTCTTCCTCAACCCCTACATCCATGGCATCGTCGAATACATCATCCATGACCTCTGATCGTTGATCCATGATGTCGTTTTCGCGCTCAAATTCCATAGCGATTCGTTGGAGCTGGGGAAGGTTCATCTGCTTGTTCATGCTTCCTAGGGCCCTGGTGGCACCCTTCATAGCCTGCATCATATCTTCGTTCGTTCTGTATGTCTATACCATTGCCAATCAGTCTGTGTTATGTCTCTGTTCCAATGCAGCCATTAGATACCTGAAGACGCAGTGAAATCTTTTGTAGTTGACTGCGCATGCTGTAAAACTTCTCGACATATCGTCTCGTGCGAACCAAATCCTTTGCTTGAATCTTGCAAGCTCCCATTTGTCCATTCTTGGCGCTTGTCTTGATTTGTTGGATGAGGGTCTTTTCTTGCTTCTCAAGCTTAACTCTTGTCTGATCAAGTTCGCGAATGGCCTTGTCGAGCATACGCTGGTTCTTGCGCAGACGCTCCGCAGGCGTCATGCGCTTTCCAAACGCCCATTCCAGGATCTATGCATTGAGCGAATTAGCTATCATGAGCGGGCTATGCGGTTGCGCGACACCGCTGCTCTTACATTCATGGTGAGCGGGGCAGTTGTCGTGGATCGGTGAAAGAAGATGGGGTGGCCGAAGAAGAACGTCGAGGTATCCGCAAGGAAGAATGAGACACTTTTAAAGTAGTAGATCAAACAGGCTGCAGTAATCGTGAGGCAACAGGAAAAAAGCCCCGAGCCCAGGTGCGTGATATGGGTTGGCCTGGCCGTGTCGTCGTCGGAAACTAGGTCTCTCTACGTAATCGGTCAGGTCTGGGCCAGCCTTGGAAGGCCAGGATAAGATAAGAGCCCGCCTGGTCCGCGCACTAGGTATCGCCAATCAAATCGGACACCGGTACGTAGCAAAAATCATGCAGAAGTGGAGCCATCGTTGACTGAGTTGTTCGCCTCTTTCTCTACCCGACACCCGACCGCCATCGTCACATCAACATCAGAGATTCAAACATATTTCCCTCTTCTGCTCTTCCTGCGAAATATGCCGCTCGAACTGAAACTCGCCGCTTCAACATGAGTCAAGACTACTTCAGTGGTAACGGCAAGGGCAAAGCCCGTATGCAACAAGAAACCGATTCAGATGGTGATCACGCCAATGCGCCGAACAGCAACCACACTTCTCCGCCCGCCGACTCTTCCCGTGTTCAGTATATGACCGTCGGTAATGGAATGACATCTGAGCATGCTGCCCGCCTCCAGAATATGCTCGACGTCGACTCTGGCTATGGTGGAAGTATAGCTGGTGATGAGCAGCGTTCCATGGCTTCCGCTGCAGCGTGGGACATGGCTATGCATCACGACCGGCCTGCATCAGGTGCTGTTCACCAGATGTGGTATAACGCTCACCGTGCAACCCTCGGTCGCTCCATCAACAAGGTGCTCGAGCTGCTTGAAAATCTCCGAGAGATGAATGCATCTTGGCCCGCCCATTACCCCTCGGTTCAGCGAGCACGCCGCGACTCCCCCGAAGCCTCTCGACCTGCTCTCGCTCATTCGTATACGGGCATGGATGGCATACCGTCGTCACCTCACCACCCTGCGTTGCGTCGTTCTATGACTACCGTCGAAGACAGTTCTGCCGAATCGAGTCGAGCCGCCGAGAATCGATCGACACCCGAACCACGACTTGTCTCACCTCAAATTGCTCAAGAATTTTCCGTATTGAAGTTGGATCTCAAGCTTGGTGCTCTTCACCAGGCTGAGCTTGTACACTCGCTTGAAAAGAGTTCGATTGCAGCACTGCTTGATGGAAAGATTAGCACCAGCATCAAGCATCTCATTGCCCTTCGCGAACGAATCGAGGATACCGCCAGCAAGGTTCTTATCACTGGTGATCTTAATGCTGGCAAGTCCACCTTCTGCAATGCTCTCCTGCGTCGCAAGGTTCTTCCTGAGGATCAGCAGCCCTGCACTGCTATCTTCTGCGAGGTGCTCGATGCGAGAGAGAACTCGGGTGTGGAAGAGGTGCATGCTGTGCACAAGGACGTTCCCTACGATCGGAATGATGAGTCGACCTACGATGTGTTCTCGTTGAAGGAATTGGAGAATATCGTCATTGACAACGAGACATATACCCAATGCAAAATCTATGTCAAGGACAGCAGAAGCATCGACGAATCCCTGCTGAACAACGGCGTGGTGGATATTGCTTTGATCGACGCCCCTGGCCTCAACTCTGACACAACCAAGACGACAGCTATTTTTGCCCGACAGGAGGAGATTGATGTCGTGGTTTTCGTGGTCTCTGCCGCCAATCATTTCACACAGTCTGCCAAGGAGTTTATCTGGGCTGCTGCGGCCGAGAAGGCTTACATCTTTATTGTTGTCAATGGATTCGATGTTATCCGAGACAAGAAACGGTGTGAGAAGATGGTGTTGGACCAAGTTGCTGGGCTTAGTCCCCGAACGCACAAGGAAAACTCGGAACTTGTACACTTCGTTTCTAGTAATGCTATCCCTGTCGGTCCATCACCCCCAGGAGGCCCTGGTGGTAGCGGCAGCGGAAGCTCAAGTGGAGGCGCTGGTGACCCCGGGGATGGTGATGACAAGGGTAAGGGTAAGGATCTTGACAAAGTACGAGATTTCGAGGCTCTTGAACAATCGCTGCGAAGATTTGTGCTCGAGAAGCGCGCAAGGTCGAAGCTCGCACCAGCCCGAACCTATCTCCTCAACATCTTGAACGACGTCAACACCCTTGCGACCGTCAACCAAGAAGTTGCTCAGTCAGAGTTGGATCGGGTGACTAAGGAGCTCAAGGAGCTGGAGCCTCAGCTAGAATCCAGTCGAAGAGCACGTTCTGAGGTCAGCGAGAAAGTGGACGCCAATGTTGAAGAGACATGCAAGGAAGTATACGATTACACTCGCAACACTCTTAACTCTGCCATTCTCCATTCTGGAAGCAGTCATTACGACGTGCCTTACCCAGGTATTTGGAGTGCCTTCCAATATGCCGAGGACCTCAAAGAAGCCATGCTTTCCCGCATCGCTGATTCAGTGGCAAACTGTGAGGAGTATGGTCGCAGCAAGACTGTCTATGGTGTCAATGCTATTAAGCAGCTCGGCATCCTGCACGTGGGCGATGAGTTCCAAAACCTGCAGTTCCGGCCTGATGTCATGTTCCGCCGCAAGCGAGATGCCCTTGCCCGCCAGGTTGATATTCCCACAGAGATGACCGACTTTGTCGACTGGACAACGCTGTTGCAGCGGCAGGAGAAGTTCGCCGGCACCGGTATGGCTTTGACAGTTGCTGGCGCAGTGGTGCCCCGGATGATTGGAATGAACACATGGATGGACCAGGCCATTACAGCAACCCGAATTCTTAGCAACGAGAACCTACGCCAGCTCATCATCCCTGGTATTCTCGTGGCTGGTAAGTGACTTATCAATATGATCAATTACATATTTGCTAACTGTGTGTAGCTGTTGCCGCTTCCGCCTATGTTCTACAGCAAATTCCCAACTCTCTACCCCCACGTCTCGCCACCAAGATCTCTACTCAGCTTGCTGAGATGGATTACGTTCACTCCAACGCCGCCCGCATCTCCTCATCTGTTCGCAAGGTCCTTCGTATCCCTGCTGACAATCTTCGAGTCGGCCTTGACCAGAGTCTTAAGGACCTGAGTGCAAAGCGTGAGGAGACTGTCAAGGTCAAGGGCGAGAGCGAGCGTGCTTCTCGTTACTTCCTGAACCTTGTCCGCCAAAGTGATGACCAGCGCGTCAAGGTTGAGGCTGTAGACCTCGAGACCCCGCCGCCCGGTATGCACTGATGACGAGATATGGATGTCCGAACGAACACGACGTGGATGTATACGGTTGGGGTCAGCGTTTCAGATCAAGATGAAAACACACCAAAAAGTACGGCGTTTAATTGGGGACGATCGATTGCATGTGTTATGCCTGATGGAAGAAAACGAGATGCTCCTGATTTAGGTTTGATATCAAATTCTCTCCTCATACCTTGTTAGCGCTCAGCAGTAAGAATCGACTATTGATGCTTCGTTCGTTCTGCTACCAGGAAAAACAAAATATTCAATAGAGTAAAAGCTTGTACAATAATCTGTATTTTAAGACGACATTGATACCACGAAATTCCAGTTTCCATAAGACTTTTAAATTTGTCAAACTCACTTCAGTGTGTCCATATAATACGCCGCAGCCTTTCTTTCTCCTGATCGCCTCCAAAGATGCCGTCGATAGGCTGTCTCGCCAACTCACATATAGCTTGACGATCCAGGCCAAAATGCTGCGCCACGAGTCTATACTCGTTGGACAACGGGCTTCCGAATACACCAACATCGTCAGTCTGTCATCTGTTAGCCCGGTTCGATCCTTCGGCAGTGGAGAGAGTATATCTGAAAACTTACGCTGAGTGAGATCTTTGGTCCCTCAACGTCTTTCCAGTGACCAAAATGATGCCCCTCGAACCCGCCGAGAACCATGCCAGCCCTGACGTTACAGCTCAGGCACAGCTCTAAGCATAATTCTCTCCTCGCTATTTCTGCCTTGGTATCATCGTCCTCCCAGATTACATGGCCTAGACGACCTGGCTCCCACGAAAGCAGTGTATCCAGCTCCTTTTTAGAGCCACTGGCTTCCGCTTCGGCAAAGTGCACCGTGATTTCCAACCCTTTCTGTTTCGCCTCTTGAAATACAGGTGTAAAGACACTTATGTCGCCGTTGGGTCGGGCTGTCGGGTCACCACAGAGATCCAGGCCGACAACTCCTTGGTTGCGGTATTTCATGGCAAGCTCGAGTGTGGAAGCAGCCTGCTCGGGTGTATGTCTCCTGTCGATAGATAAAATGAGACGAGTGTGTAGCTGGGGATTTTCAGATTCGAACGATGAGATCGTGTCGACGAGAGTTGCGATATACTGCTCTGCTGAGAGCTGAGGGGTGCTGCGGGGTGTCGTTCGAAGTTCGAGATAGCACACGCCATCGTCGAGGAAATCGATCAGAACAGACTTGGTAGTGTAGCGAACAGACTCTCCATCAGTGATTAGATTGTATATGTAACTGCTGAAGAGCGGGAAGAAGCTACGGGCGAAGGCGTCAGTGGTTTCTAACCCAGTATGAACTTCCCATGGGATTAACAGCTGGCGGTTGGGAGTTTTTACGTTTGCAAGTTGTAGTCATGTTTACCTTCTGGCATAACTACCAAAGGATCCTCGAGGCTTGTATCGCCCGTCTCCTTCTTACGAAGCCATATTTCGTGGAGAGCCTGGCGAGAGATGCTTCCAGTCAAATGTGCATGTAGCTATAGCTCTATTTAGTATTACAACATATACTGAAAGAACTGACCGACCTCTATTTTTGGCAGTTTGACGTAGTCCATGATTTCTTATTCCTTTTCGGTGGTCTGTTGCAAGATATACAGTTAGTAACACAAGAGGATGGTTCCTGGGTTAGATACATTGCAAGACACAGGCGGAGTAACACCAACAAAATTCCCTACCCTGAACCTTGTGGAATGAGTGGCATCGCCCTGATTACCCATCACTACATGACCGAGATTTTAATTGTTATATCACGTCTATGTGGACAAAATCACAGTGGCTTCATTTCCATAGTTTGAATACCAATTTAAACCATACATTAAATATACAAGTACAACTACGCCGACGAGTAAGTTCAACCATAAATGCTAGGACAAGGAACAGTTCGTAGCTTGATTAAAGCTCACACATAAATCATCAATGATACATCTCTAATGTGACAAGATACATGTGAAACCGCCTTTCCCGGAGATGAGATCGCAGTCATTACCAACCCCACCCTATACTTTACACCGGTGACCATGCGCCATGGATGCGTTACGCTTCTCGTTCCTCCCGGTTCAGCCCAATTGCATCCGTCATGAGCACCCGTCGGCCGTTTACGCCGTGAATATATATTGTACACTTGGAAAGCCGTACTTTTTTTATGCGGTCCAACAACGACTGCGCCAGGTAATAAAAGGCGCGTCGTCTAAAATCTCCTCATACCCAGAAAACATAAGGTCGAGGTTTTGTCGAATATGTGATGCCAAGCTGATGCTTTACAGAGAAGGCTGGGCGGGCTTGCCCTCGAGAGCTGCGCCAACTTGATCGGCGGTGCTCTGCTCAGAGCCAGCGGTCAGAAGCTCGCTGCCGCTTTGTCGCATGTTGTACTCTTGCTCCATGGCAGTGAGTTGCTGGTCCTCGGCGAAGGACAGAGCGAAAGGAACACCGAAGAAGAGGGCGGAGGTGGTGATCACCCAAGCACCCTTACCGCTGAAAGAAAGAACGCTCCAGGCGGCGTTGCCAACAGAGGTGGCCTTGCCGGAGATCCAGGAGCGAGTAGTGGGAGGTACGATATCGCGCAGCGCATATAATCGCTCAGCGAGAGTCTCTTCTGAAGGGTCGTAGTCGGATTCGTTGGAAATCTCGGAATCTGCGAATCCAGTTAGTACGCACGATATCGCAGGGTACGATTTTAAGGCGCGGGGTTAGATTTTACCAGTATCCGAGTAATCGTCATCATCCTCCTCAATATCGGGACCAGCCTGGCCGTGCTGGAAGTGCTCGTCCTCGACCTCAGTAAGGGTAACCATTTTGAATAATTTGAAGATGGGATGTGTAGGATAGAGAGGTATTCAAGATATTAAAGAGCCTGTCCAAGGGCTTTGCTGTGTGAAGGAACCGTAGAAGTATGGCACCTTGAGCTTTTGGAAACTGGAGAAATCCGTCAATGCTATTATTCAGATTGACTTGGATGCGCGACTTTGCAAAGGAGTCCTAAAGCGAAGTGCAATTCTCTTGATGACTGGTTGCGGGTGTTGACGTGCGTCACGATTTTTTTCTTGGACGTTGGTCGCCCCAAGCTTCAGTTCTCATATCCCCGGTTTAGCCGAAAATCGATTATCGGTCATCATCACGTGCTCTTCTTGCATCATGACTACCTAGACTAGGTAGGTACTACACGGAACTCAATGATTTCTCAGAAGTCTTGCAGCAATTGGAATGAATTGAGAAAATTCTATCTTATCAGGACAATACTCGAAAAATTTGGATGTGTTTACTTATAAGCTACACTCAAATTTTAGAAGCAAGTTTTTGGGTGGTTCTGTGTGAGTGAATGATCTTGCTGTTCGTCCCTCTCACGTTTCTTCACCAATCATGATGAATAGCAGGGTAGCTTAACACAAATCTTTACCAAACCTCAACTACCACTATTTGGCTTCTTGAACGCAACTTAGAATGTCATCATGGTCACCTCCAGAGGCCAGAGTAACATTCTGAGAATGTGTCGCTCGTATCTCATGACCATGATCGTCATCTTGCGAGCCGCAACCATGGACCAGTAGGGTAGATTTTGGCAACAGCCAGATTTCTGCTCAACATGACAACAATATATCGTCCAGGTTACCACAGTGTGAAGCTCGCGATCAAAGTGAGGTCTGTTATTTCAGCCAATGTCAAAGAATTAAGAGCTGAAATAAACTTAAATAAAGAGCTTGTGGGAGCTATGCGTGACCTATGGCGCTACTACGAGCTCTCTCCTTGTGGTTCTTCCAGGGAAGACTTTCCCTTCCAATATGCGATGTTGATGCTGTCGTGATTTGGGACGCCTCCTTACACATATAGAGTTAAAGTATCCAACGATACAGGCGCCTCTGTAACTTGGTAATAGGTTTCCAAGCTCGCAATACCTGCCACATACCTACACTCGATCCAACGGTGTCAGTTACGCTTTCATGAGGTCGGAGACAAATTTTACGACAGGGTTAGGAACGCAGAGAAAGAACGAAAACATCACAGAGGTGAGATGTACCATGCTCGAGGAGGTCGAGAGTACCCAAGAGGCCAAAAACTATATTGTTGAGTTCAAGTTGAACCGAGCCTCAAAACTCTAGTATAAGACGTTAGTAGCCATATCCTATAAGCAGAGACACTAGTACGTAATATGTGTAGTCCCCTGTTCCAAGGGGGACAACACACATGACCTCTGATGGAGCTCGTCAATTGACTAAACCATTGGCAATTAAACATCTGGCATCGTGACCTATTCTCAGCCTGTCTCAAATCATTGCGGTGCAGGGAAGTTACGTATACTATGTGGCATCAATAAACCTCCTAGTTGACATGACGAGGCGGTAAAAGCATGCCGGACGCAGTTTGCACAAGGGGTTTTGGATTACGAGGCATTGGAGGCCAATCGTACAAACACGACCCCCGTGATCTTCACGGAATTTCACAAAAATACCAACGAATGCCGTATGATGCTGTTGGTGTAACTTTGGGGACTTGTCGAGGTCGTGATAGTCACTATTGAGGATCGGAGCGACAGGGACTAAGCCGCCGATTGGATGATAGACTTAGACATTGGCTGGGTACCTAGCCAAGCCTCAGAAGATCAGGAACGAACATTGTCGAGATCGCCAGTGACAGTTGCATGAAAGCACTACATACAGTGTGACACCGGCTAACCGGTACAGAAGAAACGTATCAAATCTGAAGAAAGAGCTTGGACCGTTGGCACCGAGGTGAGCTCCATGATCTGGGGAAGAGAACTTGATGAGTACCTAGTGAGTGGCCGGTATACATTAGGCAATTCAAGCCGGCTATCTTGAACAGTGTCATAATGTGCCTTTTCTTTTTCTTGTCAGAGCAGAGTTTCGTAAACCTCGGGTTTCTAGCCAATTCTTCTCCTTCTTCTTTCGAATAAACAATTGTAGTTTTTTTTTTTTTTTCTCTTGATGAACCTTGAGGAAAATATGCACCAGGTCACATTCGCAACCAGCACGTGTCTGCGCCGTTCGTCTGCGTAGAGTCAACATGTCGTCTCGGTGTAAGTACCTATGCGAGGACTAAAAGGATGATGATTCAATGGAGATTCGTTGCGACAACTCCTTGACATAGCCATGGGAATGTAGCCACCGTAATTAACAGGTACCTCATAACATCCATATCAACAAACATGGCGAGTCCCAACCCCGTTTTTTAGTCAAAGAGATCCATTTTCCGGTGACCGCAGCCTCCCGGGTGATGCTTTTGATGTGCCGGTTCGTTGAAGCTAACTATTTCTCCTCACCGCAAGACCCCAGTTATGGGCTCTAATTTCTATAGCGGACTGTAACTCGTCAAAGAGAGGGACATGAAGCTATCGTGACTATGCACGGGCGACCCTGACCCCGGACAGTACACCCAAAAAAGCATCCACACGGGTCCGATCCATGTGGTTTGGTTTGGTTTGGTTTGGTTTGGTATGGCTAATGGAGGCTGAAGCTCAAGTACGCAGACGGTACCTGAGGATCTCCAGAGGGAGCCAGCAGCATTTTCGGCCGGGTATCGATGGACGGATTACCCACAAACAGGGCAGCGTGCTTCTGATGGTGGAGTCAATTTCTTAGCAATTGTGATCCCTCAGGGAATATCATTGTCTAGGCGTCTCTGGGGGCCCTTCGATCAACCACTAGCTGCCGTCGTCGTGGAAAACTCTTCCCCAACATTCCACTTGGTGGCACCTTAAAAGTTGACCGGTTAGTTGCCAGCAAGGTACTGCAGGTACCTGAGCGATACATACAGTATCTGTAGGAACAATAAGTTTCAAGAACAGAATAATCAGGTTTTCCCAATAAGGAAACAGTATCGACTTTGTATGTACAGTAAGTACCCTGCTGTGCCGAAGCTTGCCAGTTTGTCCCCAGGTTAGGCTAGTCGAGGGTTGGCCTGATTGGTTGCCTCTTTGAGTCTTCCATCCAGGTGCAGACGTGTCATGACAACGGTGTGTATTTCAGTTTATTTTGATACCCCGGGTAATGGGTACGATTGTACGTACGTGTATTATTATTATAATCATCATATTACAAGTGATACCGAACACGAGAGGGCCTTTAAGTTTCCTCTTTTGAAACATTGATCGGAAATGACGGCTTCACGAGTACGCAAGCTGTAACAATTTAGTGATAGGTTTGCAGACAGAGGCGAGAAGGTAGGCAAAAATAGAAACTTCCATGACAAGGTCCAAAACCAAATGGAAGCTCGAAAGAAGATGTGGGTAATAGTAACACATCCAGCAGCAGCATTGCATTGTCGCTCGCATACGGTGCCCAAAGAGGTAGCAGTGTGGGGACATGGAAGAGAGAGATGTACAGTATCACAACGGAGCGCAAAAGTTCGTGACGTCCAGTTACCGTCAACAAGCGGCTGACGGTAAAAACGGAAACTTTGGGTGGGTGCGAAGACGCAAATGATCATGATGGACTCGCAATCTTGAAATGGCACGTCATAGTTGGAGGGATTGTCCAATGCATCAGTCAAGGATCTGATATAGATATGACAGCAACAGTGGTCTGATGTCTAGACTTGTACCGAAAGAAAGAAAAGGATTTGATAGAGCTAGTAGATTCATGACTTTAGGGTATCTTCAGTATAATATTTGTGTAAAGTTGTTGTTCTTACGCATACTACCATCCGTGTGTACTCCTCGATCCTTCCAAGACCCAGTAAGCATGGTAGAAAGTCAACTGACAGGTCAATTGGCTTAAGCAATAGAGAGTGGAAATTAAGGTATCGGATCACGAGAACCTCAACATCAAACATTGAACATCGTGGCCTCGATCTGGTCGTCAACACAGGCGCCTCACTTACTGAACCGCCTCCAATGAAAGGTCTAGCCACACACCCCTAAAGACGGGGTTCAATCTCTCCTTTTTTTTTTTTTTCTTGCCCACCTCGTGACGCGTTAAAGGAATCCGTATCCAAGCGCCGGATGCGGGGTGCAGTGGGCAAAAAAGTAACAAGGAACCTAGATTTGTTGCTAACCAAGAGACGCCCATGACAAACCAGAAGGGCCACGAGACGCCGGGAAAGCAAGAGCAATAGTAAAAAAAGCTTAGGTACAGTGGGCACAGGGCAAGCACGCAATTCGTAGGTGATTTACTCTACCGTAATGCAATGGATACGCTTTCCTCTAGAGGTTGGCCTGTATGTGCTAAAGTTGGGCCATTGGACGTGCGATGCAACAAAGGGAAACAGTGGCTGTCGCGAGTGCTGCAAGATCAAGTAAATCGGGGGTAATGAAAATGAGATGGGAAGCGGGCCGTGGGGAAAAAGCTTTGAAGTTTTTTTCTTCTTGTCCTTGTGCCCAGCCTAGATTCAGATCCAAACTGGGGGAAACTGGAGTCAAGGTAAAAACCTGGGGGTAATAGAAATCCAGATCCAAGTCTAAAGGGCCTTGGCCAAGACCTTTTCGGTACTGCCGGTCCTCGGCCGTGTGGGGCTCTTCCGGGGGAGTCCGGGGCTTTGCTTCCTCCGTGTGTGGGCGCCGGCTCCGTTCCCTGTGGGGCACGCGCACATTATCGTGTTCTTTTTGCGTAACATATAGAGGAATGAGGAGGGGAAATCAAGGTCAAGGCATTGAGGGGGAGGAGAACTGGAGTCTGGGGTATTGGAGATGGAGAGGTTCCCAGATGAAGCTTGGGGCGCTCCAAACACCTTACTTTCCATATTAGAGTGTATCTTAATGGATGATGATCATGGGACACATGATTGAGGCCCTCTGCAAATTCTACCATGCTATTAGCTATGCTGTGCAACTCTCAGTCTTATGCCAGAACTGCTCCCCATTCCGTGACGGACACATAGCAAACACCTCGTGCTGCAGTCAAATGCTACTCGACGAACCCTCGACCTCAACAATTGTGTCATTGTCATCATTGATGGTACGCCGAAGAATGGTACCTGTACGTAAGTACCGAACCAGCGGCCCCGCGTCGGCCGGAGGAAACCCTGTCAAGGTCCGGTTCTTCTAATACATCGTTGGTAAAAAACTCGAACCAACAGGAGTGCTGTGCTCTTTCTCGTGCCTTTGAGCCATGGAAGATGGGGAAGGGTGTAAATTAGATACAGCGGGCATTAGTCTACCTTGCCAACGCATCCATCTTTGCGAATTTCATGACCATGACTGTAGCTGGATCTGGGGGAACGGATCTCCCTTCGATTGTTGTTCTTCTCCCTAGAAATCAAGACTAACTTAGTACTGGGCCCCATGATCTCCCCCTTGAAATCGGTCAACCCTTCCAAGGTCTGGAAGTTTCGGTGAGCATTGGCTTCTTCGGTCAGGTGAGCCAGCCTTCGGTCTATTGTCTGGGGTATGAAAAGCTTTTTCGGCTAGGTTTCATTTGACTTTGCTTGCTGCGGTCAGATTCAACGCCAGCTTCCCGTCTGGGGTAGTGAGTCGTGTATTCTAATTCAGGTACAACCATACATACATACATACCCCTTGATTGATTGATTGATTGACTGAGGCGGATTCTATGTCTGCAGGAATTGTGATGGCGTAGAACGTGTTCTACTAATAAGCAAGGATTAATTGATGGCAAGTGAGGCATTCGCCGCCTGTTGGTAGACTTGGAACCAACCAAGGTGTTTCCCTTCTTGGCTGATGCTAAACCCCAGCAATTATCTTACACAATGTAAACCTTGAGCTGACACAATTCTCGCTGTAGCGGTCCATTGAAGCCAATTCGGTTTGGAAAATGCGTGATAATTAATACAACGGGTCCGAAATGGATCCTACACAGTCAATTGAAGCTAGCTGAGTGCAACACGTTCTTTATTGTAAAGTACCGTTTGGGTTGATGTGTCCGTTTCTTACACCATGACAGTATAGTCTTATACTGCCAAGCTCATCACCACAGTAAGCAGATACATCACCAACACATCATTTCAAAGGTATAAATAACGTTGGAAAAGGCAAATGAATCAGCATCGTGAGACATAGTTATGTCAGTGTTTGTGTTTGAAACTCAGAGAGAAACGGAGAGAAACACAGTAAGTAGCATAGTGAAAAACCGGAAATTCAAGGTAGGATCTGCGTGTCACGAAGTTGCCATTGATGATGACTCGCAGAGACAAGCCCGCGAGTTCCCATCCCATCCCAGACCAAACAAAGGTGGGCAAGGTGAGTGAATTGCACCATCCTCCACACCGTTTGGGTGAACGAAACGGGTTAACTGTGGGGTACCTAGGTACTGTTTGCATGCATAGCGCAGGCATAGCTGTGTAGACTTACGTTATTAATGTCTGAGGATGGAGGCTCTTTATGTCGAGTTTGAAGTTGATGTTTTGAGATGTGGCTAGCTTCTAAGAAGCCTGTAACCTAGGCAATAGACTTTAGGGGTCTTGTCAGTCCATCAGGTCACAGGTGAAGTTGACAGATATTGATCTCAAAGTGACAGGAGAGCTGAGGTCTACCAGACAACTCTCCCATTGGTAACCGAATATGCACTAGTGATGTCAAAACGAAGATCTGGAGAAAGGGCGGGCGGGATTCTATGGATGGGGATGGGTACAAACAAAATTGCAGAGCCTCGAATAACCGGGCCTGGGCTGCCCGTATCTCCCACTAACAATTCTGGACATTCCTGGGGCTCTGTGACTCTGTCAGGTTTGGACGGTCTACAGAATTGAACGGCCAGGAACCAAACGACGCTTGGTCCAGGTCAGGTTCAAAAATAAGGGCTTCCCCTTGAGGTTTAGATCAGAGGCACTATTGGGTAATCGAATGGGACTTTTTCTCCTTGTACACCGTGAGGTCATGATCACGATCGGAGGGGTGTTGCTGCAGCCAAAAAAACAAAAATCTTTCTTTCTCGACTCTTCTGGCGGGCTTAGCTGGGGGAGAGGGATCCGCTTCAGTTCAGTTCAATTCAATTCAGTTCAGTTCAGTTCAGGAGTGGGTGGTACCAAATTGAGAATGGATGTCTCTCTGACCGACCGGGCCGGTGGTTTATGCCTTTTGGTTTATTTGATACTTGTTTTTTTGTTGATACTGTATCACGTTGACGATCTAGCTGGATAGATACTGCTATCTATTCAAGACTTGCAAAGAAACTGGGCAAGCGACAGGACAGATAAACTTCCATCTGTAAAGAGGCAGGCTGCATAGTCATGGAGTTGTGTGGACGCCAATTCTATAAGTCAGGTCACCTGCTGAAGCGCCGTAGCGGGGTTGTTACAGCACCCGTACAGTGGTCTTGACACCTATTTCTCTTGTCCGGCTTGCCCGGTGCCAAAGAGGCAAAAAAACAATGGATGCAAGGCCTCCATGAGAAATACACACCCGCCGGCCTTATGCCCAGCGAACTCCCAGCAGGGTCTGCCCCACAAGTGGAAGGGGGTGTGTATTCAAGGTGAGGTGAGCGGGAGACCTTACAAGGGATGTGGTTTTTTTATGGCAGCGTGACAGCTTTTGCTCGGTACCTACAGGCGTATGTACGGTGTAAGAGAAGCGAAACGAATATGTTGACGATGAATGTTTGAAGACTGTCAATGCTGAGAGGTACGTACCCTCATCAAGAAAGTACAATGTACCATCGAGTATTTCTGGGTCGTCGTTGAGAGACACTTTAACACTGGGAGTATATAAAGCTTCCATCGCCAGTCCCATGGTCCATTTGAAGTTTGGAGAGATAAGTCACTTGACCTCTTACTTTTTGTTTTCAAACAATTGCCTTTGAATTGCTTCTTCTCCTCACCTAAAGAAGCTTTCTTCCTTGACCCCTTCTTCCTCCTATCTTGTCTATTTAAAGATCCTATCCCAGTACCCCCTGGCTTGATCTTTTTTCGAAATCTCATCATCCCAATCAACATCTTCGACGTATCAAGAGAGCTTTTGTTATCTCTTGTCCAGACCGTCTTCAGTTTCTATTTACGACAGGGCTGACGGATGGCTGCGCTGAGTTCGTGCACTCCGTAACATAGACCTGCGTTAGGTTTGGCTGTGCTAACCACTGTCAGAACTATAACCAACCCTCCCTCTCATCTGAGAATCAACAAAGACACTCCCCGTATCGTCTTGGTCAAGTTATTCTTTGAATAACTTCTTCTCGTCATCTTTTTTTTCTTGAACGCCCCGCTGCAAAGCTCGGCATTCCCGACTTAGACTATTTTCAGTGACGAATTGATCGTCGTCACAAAACTTCCATTCAATTGAAGCCGGTAAGTAGCGGTTAAGTCTTATCTGACTATTATGGCACTGCCCCATCGTCATTCTACCCTTATCGCAAAACTGGCCCCATTGATTGGTTTACCCCTTGATTTCTGCTGCCCAATGACGAGAACACGAGAGCCGGCCCGGGCGGCTTACACCGGTATTTGGTTGCTCCGTATCAGAGATAAGCTCCCAGCTACGAGTTGAGTTGATGGCGGGCATGCTCCAAGTTTGGTTTGCAGCCGCAATTAGCACCAGCCAGCCC
>JABFFG010000328.1:0-32817 GCA_013623685.1 Fusarium transvaalense
GGGAAAACAAGAACCCGGGGGGGAGGAGACGGACAGACGTGCGTGAGTGACTGAGTGAGAGAGGGGAGGTGCGATGAGAGTGAGCAGAGGAAAAAAAAAAAAGATGGAAAAAGAAGTGGGAGGGCAAGAGCAAAAAAGAGCCGAATGGGTGCGGTGCGGTGCAGTGCAGTGCAGTGCAGTAGAACAAAATGGACAGACACCCGACGCCTCTTCTATCACGAGCTACGGCACTGTATCGCAATGTACTGTACTGCACTGTCCGTGTCTGTGTCTGTTCTTGTTGGTTGGGAAGGTTTTAAAGTGAGCACGAGCTCTTGAGGGCGGGAAGACAGCCAAAAATCGAGTCACAGATGAGATGGGGGGAATGGATGGCGATGCGGATGCAAAGGCAGGAGGATGGGAGTGAAGAGGGGAATGAGAAGGCTAGAAGGGAGGGAGTGCCAGTGGCCAGTGGCCAGTGGTAGGTAGTGGCAGGTGCAGACGCAGGCGCATGCGTAGAAGCAGGCGCAGGCTGGTACAGAATGGGCAAGGCGTGGGTTTCTTCAATCTGGGGCTGTCAAATACATGTTTCCTGTCAGCTGGAGGTCCAATTACTATGGAACTGTGGGGGATCTTTGCGGCGTGGCGCTAAGCCTTTAGTCCCTGTATCGATCACTATCGGGTAACTGGCTCGAATTGATGAATAATATTGAGGTGCTACACATATTCAGGTTGCCTTCAATTCCATGGATCGTTTCAATACTTGAAGTCTCGGGCCATTACGATAGGGTGTTGTCCTTTCTCTCTTTGTGTTATTTACCAAAGGCTCTAGATTCAGGGATAAGATAGGTAGGCATCTAGGGATAATACTCTTGTTTCGGGCAGGGCTTTCAAATACCGAGTCTTTTACTTCTGAGACAGACTTGAGCTTGGTGACTGAGATTGGCCTTTAGAGTAGTGGATTCGGTAAGACTCGACTATCCACGTAAATCCGGGGATGCCTGTTGTTATATGATAGTACTCATGAACACTTTAGAGAAATAAACATTAGACTTTATGCCAATAATGCCTACCTGTGCAATATGGACAACTGTATCATCTGAAGTGTTGTCATCAACTATCATAACCCATCAATCAGTTCCAAGACCTTGGCCGTTTGTATTGATTGTTTATTGCCACGTGACATGTCTTATCTTTCTTCTTGCTCAATCTTGTACAACTAGTACAGTACAGTATCTTCCGTACAACCAAGAAACTTTCACTGGTCAGGTCTTCCGTTCCAGTCAAGAACTCGTTTCGTCAAGAACGGGACTAATACGTCAATGATTGACGTGTCGAGCCTTCATCCAGCCATAGCGTCACCATTTTTGGGAATCTCATTGCTCTTGGGATCCGTCCTATTGGTAATGGTAGATGCTTACAAACAAGAAAAAGTTAGAATTAGTAAGTATTAGGTAGAAAGTTAGAGATCCTCCAAGATCTTGTAAGCCCTTTACCAATAAAGGTTCATGTCTTAGACGCTTGGTAGTGGATTTCTGTGTATTCAAATCCTATGGAGCAATATAAATGAATGTTGACAGGTCCAAACGTATTAATGTACCCTGTGATGGTATCTTCCATTAAAACAAGTACTCCAGTACCATTAACCACCCAAACGCCGTATCTGTTTTGTCTATAGTTGGTAATAGAGAGATGAAGGGAATTGAGACACAAATGCTACTCCGTAGAGTCTTCACAACACTTTGCTAGTATCCGCTAGGATATGTGACTGTTGGCATTCCTGCTGTCTGATATCACCTCATCACTCGACTTTTCTCCTCTTATTGGACCGCTTTCCGGTATCTTGACCATCTGTAAAATGGCCCTTTTCGATTTGATGCTGCCGTAAATTGTCTGGCCTATTTTTGTACTGGCTTGTGCATCCAGGGTACTGACAACGGTAAATTACCGGAGGCTTTGTTGAGTGCTGCAGTCTCATGTGCTTGGACAGGCTGCAGCTGAACCATCGAGGATCGCCCTTAGGGGTGTAGCTGCATAGCGTACAACCTACATCTGACTTTATCTTTGCTGTCGAAGCCGAAGATGAAGCTGGACCAGACGCAGGCGCAGGCGGCGAATTCGCTGCTGCTGGAGTCGCCTGGATTGAGCTGGTGTCTGCGGGCGTGGGAAGCGGTTGGGGGTTCAATATGCCAGTATCCATACTATTCGACAAACCCAGGTAGTTGAGAGACTGCCCAGCATCAAACGGAAGATTCTCACCAAAATCGAAGGTTTCTGATGCCGTCGAGTTATTCAAGAATTCAAGTTCTTCATCAAACGTATACTCCATCAAACTATCTGGCAATCCGTTGTCTTGAACTTGCTGGGTATTCATCAGCTGCAGGGGTGGAGCTATTATCGTCTTTATCAGCTCGACGCCGTGGCGATAATATGTAGACCGAAGGTCCCCTCCAGTAGCATTCTTGAAATACAGAGGACCCATCTGCTCCCTCACATGGCGTATATAGCCATCAAAATATACGTGTGGAGGCAAAGACATCTGGACAGAGCTGTTCAGCCATTTGCGAACTCATAACTGGCAGATTTTGACTCACCTTTCCGATCTCAATTAATTGAAGTTCCAGGCGCCGGGCTGATATAAGCTCGGAATTGACGCGCTGTATGAGACTGTTCAGACCTGCTGCAAAGGGTCCGTAATGGGCGTAATACTGAAAGTTGTCTTTGAGAATGAGACTTGCAGTAGCTGCTTGATGCGAATCAATGTGCATGCCCAGTGTGAGATGGTCTATGTACAGCTGAGAGGTATGGATGACAGCGTCATCAACAACATTCAAGGTAGCGAGCTCTAATTGATCCAAGAAGTATTTGGCAGCAAATACCAGTGAGTCGGCATCAGACTCGTGCGTATTTGAAAACTCGTGTTCTTTCCCCTTTAGACTCGACGAGCGAGACATTGAAGAGGACGTCTTAGCTCGCACAATGTTGACAACATCAGCGTCTGTCATCACAGCTGGTTTCCAGAGAGCTCTGACAACCTGTATATACATTTGGCGGTCTTCTCGTGAGAATAAAGTGCTGTACGACATTGCTTGGCCGAAGAGTTCTGCCGATCGATTGGCAGCATCTTGTTCATGAGTAACGAGGGAGAAACAGTAGCCCAAGTGAACGAAACAGAGAATGTTTATGGGAACACTAGGCTCACGGCCTTCAACGATATCGACGAGAATTTGGAGGCCATTCGCAGCTATCGTCTCGGTAGGCAAACTTTTGAGCTGTGTCACGAGGGGGTTTTTGGTAATGCGATCGAGTTTGCTCATAGAATCGGCAACATGCACCCTGAGAGTACTCCATATCGTTGCAATTAAAGATCGAGGGTTGTGGTATGAGCTGACTGTTGGTTGTGGTAGAGTGGAAGTCATTGATGGTGACATAACGGCATTGTTATTGGTGAGGGCGAGATTCGACTCAAGATCGAAGTCGGCGGGAAGTGAAGAGTCATTCAGAGTAAAGACTGGCTGGTCAAGAGAAAGAGGGTCGTGGAAGGTGTTGCTAGAAGGCAAGGCACCCAACATTGGGAAGTCTGCGGGGAACTCGCGCGGGTGGGAGTCATAGGACGAGTCTGCCTTTTCGTTTAACGACCCCCAGCCCTTGGCCGTGGATGCCTTGCGAGATATGGCGAACGAGTTCGTCCTGAGGAGGCCTCCTGGGCCTCCAAAGCCATTCTCAGGTGAATTGAAGTCCGAGTCAAACACTGGTGCACTTGCCCATTGATCGGAATATGTTGAGATGGGAGATATATTGTAGCTTTCTTTGCTAAAGGTGGTGTCTGTGGTGTTTGTGCTCGAAGTTGAGTTTGTACTGGCTGTCGACCGAACTGAGGTGCTGGGTGCCACTTGGCCCTTGCTCCGCCTCTTTTGTTCTCGCCGATACTCTTCCAGACCTGTTGTATGAAGTTGAAGGGTGGGCCTTGCCAAAGCCGTGTTGCAGTCCGTGTCGGTGAGGCTTACAGGATGTACCGTGCCTGGCGGGAACATGAAATCGAAAGGCTCTCCAGGAGCTGCATCTGATTCGAGCTCTGCGGGGTGATTAGGCAGAGCCCGATTCTGAGCAGGCAACGATGACATATATGGGGTGGGCATGGGGGCCAGATCGGGTTCTGCCTCGCTCTCATGCTCATGTTCTATGATAGGATGCAGAGCTAGACCACTGGAGCCTATCTCATGGATTTCGTTCGAAGGAAGTTCAAGCTCATTCGGAGCCACAGCCAAATCATAGCTGGGTGGCGCCTCAGGATCACCGAGGTCGATATCGAGATCGAAATCTGGCAGGGCTGCGTGTTTGGATTTGTGACCAAGGGTGTTGAAGAAGTTTTTTGCCATAGACAATATCTTTCTCCTTCGTGAAGGATGTCCTAGGCACCGCTTGCATTTGGAGTCGTTGAAACGCTCAGACTTTCCGCAGTCGTAGCACCAATACTCACTCGTGGACAGCCAACTACATGAGTATAGATGCTGGAGCATGAGTTCGTGGTTGGCAAATCGCTTGCGGCATCGCAACATGGGACATTCCAGCTTCTCCTGGGGAGTCAGTTTATCGCATGCATTACGCTTGACGGCAGCCCAGACGATGAATCGATGAAGAGCACAGTCGTCACTCGAGGTATCGCGGGTCCTGTTTGCCAATGAGCGGGAGTTGAACTTGATGATGTGATGAAAGGAAAGTTCGTCTCTTACACGCAACTTGGTGATGCTTCACTGTCGTATGATACAACAGACGAAGAAGATGAAGAAGATGACTCGATACTGAAGCGCCTCAGACTTATCCGATGACTGGGACTTCGGGTAAGTCGCCGTAGGGCTGAAGAACCTGAGCCAGGGTTTATACTGTCCACTGATAGACGGGTTTTTGAATCCATTTTGGGCTTCGATAAATAAGAACAAAAATAGAATCTGAGAGTTTTTCAAGATGCCCCAGGATTCTGCCAATGAGGTAGGGGTAGGAAGGTTGGATTTCTCTGCACTGCTGCAGATGGAGTCGGCCTGAACAATTTCAAGGAGGTAGTCACCGTAGATAGAGGAGATGATAATGGGAACAGATCAGATAACAAATGCAGCAGTCCCTGGAAGGATTGAGCGTTATACGCCATACATGTTGGCTATGGTATTTTTCTTCTTCTCTTTTGTTATAATACCACTGGGGAATGAATCAAAGAACGGGAGGCAGCTCGTGGAGATGCTGTCCTAGAGCGAATAAGACGGGAGGGTGTAGGACTCGAGGCCTGGGCTAGGACTAGGACTTGGAGCTTGCGGCTCGTATGGGACGTGATTGTGGAGGTCAAATGAATGGGTTGGGATTGGACTGGACCCCATCCCATGCAAGTAATAAGCTACTGTACCTCTCTACAGGTACATGGCGATGCAACCGAGAAACTGCAAATGAAGTTTCGATGGAGCTGAGTTGCATTGAGAATCTCCTTCTTTCAGAGGCTGTGCCGGTTTCACTGCAACGTCCATCTATCGAGACGGAAAGCCAGTCAGTACAGTCAGAGGAAGAATCAGAATCGGAATCAGAATCGGAATCAAACTCACCATCAGCCTCGCACAGCTCACTCAGAATGGAAGTGCTGCTGCAGCCATCCCCCACCTACCTACTGTACCTAGGTTGCTTATCCCTGCTCGTTGGTCCGAGTGGCTTAGGAGGTAGGCAGCGAGGCGGACACAGCTCTGGCCCCCAAGGCAATCAGTACTCTGTATCCGTACAGAGGAGGCAGATAACCATAGCATCCATGCTATGACGACAGTGGTTCTCTTGATGTCTTTTATTCTCCGGTTTTCTGCAAATCGTTTGCGCTTCTTAATCATGGTTCTTTGTCACGTTGATCAGCTCTGGGTTCTATCTTGAAAAGTCTCCGGCTCCTGGGGGTTGCGTCACACCGAGATGTCTTACCAGAAATCGCCGAATCAGACCATACTTTTACCTGCCTGAACCATCTGGCTTACTACAGCACAGACATGTTGGTGTTAGTAACAAGTAATTAATAGCTTCTTCTCCTTTGTGGCACTCAAAGCTGTCGTGTTATATACTCTATCTATTGTACACGCCGGTCTGCAGGGTAAGTTCTGAATCAAGGTGATCATCCTGTCGTAGTACCTACGTTATTACCTAGGCAGTCAAATAGTCACCAAACAATTATTCAAGTCTCAAAGAAATTAATAATGTATTTTAACATGTACCATTTCGTGTTTGCATTGCTATTAATATTGTCTGTTATAAATCCCAATCACAAGCCTGGTGATGGATGACCCTACACCACTAGCAGGCTTCACCTCCGTCTGTACGTGGAATATGCAGGAACATCCAGCGTAGTCCTGGCTTCCATGATTTCAGCCAAGAATGCTACTAAACTGCATGAGGCTGACCATTACCCAATCATCCACATTCGAGGTCTTGATAAGCGCAAACAACCATGACCCTTACTTACATTAGGCATTGTGTAACCACTTGCCAACACAATCTCACTTGGGTTCCTCACTCAACAAGATACTCTTGTCATTGTAATCCGTGCATTGCTTTTATACAAAAATTATTGACAAAAGAACAAGGGAGCTCGCTGATTGCTCCAGTCAGGCTATGCTATATCTGTACATATAAACAATTTCTATAGTTCCTGCGACCCTATTTCGTCAGTAGTCGACCTGTTAGGTTTACTCTTCTTCTCCATGACTCCCTTCAGCACGCGCAACTTTTCCTCGGTGATTCGGATCGCCTCTTTCACTTCCCTCTCGCCCATGCGAGTTGCACGCAAGTTCTCTTCCACTGTTTTTGGCTCCATAGCTCTCTTTCGCATACCGGTGTTATCGTTGTGCAGACGATCCATTCCGACACGCTCTTCTAACCAATCCCAAAGCTCGCTGTCCTCTCGTCGCCACATCTCTTCGTACGCAGCAATCCTGTCAGGACGATAAACACCCCCAATTTCCCGGCCGTAAGAAGCGTTTCTACTGGGGCTGAATCCGAAACCAAACCACGTGGCAACCAGCAAGCCTACCAAAAGCCCATACATAACGTTGCCAGTGAGAAGAGGTTGAATAATATCGCCAATGGGCTCCAGAACTCCCCGCACAGGTTCCAGAACACCCCAGTTCTTCTGAACAGGGCGTTTGGGTGCAGCGTTGGCCTCGACAACACCGGCATTCGACGTCGACTGCTTAGTCTTCTTGCCCTTCTTCTTTCCTCCCTTAGATCCCGGGCCTTGAGGCGTCGCGCTCTGTGGCTTGGATGACACCGCCGCCTTGATAGCTGCAAATAAATCCTTGCCGTAGGTAGTCTGGCCGTCGGTGGCGCCTTTTTCGATTGGACCTAAGTCATATTAGCATCTGCTTTGGCAAAACTGAACAGACATGGTAGTTACCTTTCAGCCAACTTTTGCCAGACCATTCGATTGTACAATTCATCTGCACTCTGGTGGCATTGTTCTCAGCCCAAGAGAGGCAGTATTTAGTTTTCACAGCAAACACGTTTCCGCTTGGCACATCTGGCGTCTGAGTCGAACACGTAAGGTTGACAGATTTCTCGAGGTCGAGAGTTTCTATCGTTTCTGAGGTAATGGTCTTGGTCTGCTTGGGGCCAATTGATCCATACAGCGGTTTGATGTATGAGAATGTTCGGGTTCTGTTGTCGAGGGTCAGGCCCTTCTTATCCTCCATTTGCAGATCCAAGCACTTCTGCTCCCCCGATAGCCAATTCGACATAAAGGTTACAGACGCTGGGCCAAACATCAGGTTGTAGACCTTGCCGAGAGGCGCTGGGATGATGTCGTCTCCGACGACTCTGTCATAATGCGATGCCGAATCACCGCAGTCAGTGGGTGCATGCGTAGCTGGACCTGGAAAGTCCGTGGCGCCTCCAGATGCAGCTGGTGTATCTTCAGGAACAGGTCCGCTCGGGAGCGCTGCTCCTGACGCTTTTCTCGAGGCAGTCTTCTCAACATCAGCGTCGGCTCCGTTGGCCTCGGCAGCGATGCTTGCATTGTGCATCTCCTCGTGAACATCTTCGTCGTAGTATTCCTCCTCATCGTCACTGTCATCCTCTGTTTCTGAGCCTTCTTGGGTCTCATCCTCAGCAGGTGGCTCGGCATCTACCTTTTCTGTTTTGTCGCCACCGGTACCCTCAAGCCTCACACCGTTGAGTGTGCTTTTGAGTGTGGGGTGCCCCAGCTTCCATATATTGACAATCAAGTCGTATGTGGCGTCTCGGCTGGTAAAACTGGCAAATATGTGTTTGGCGTGCAATGTTGAAATCATGAGTCCGTTCTTGAACAGAAGCGCAGTGCTCCGCTTCTCGACGGACACTATCTCATCAAAGCTCATGACAAGTGTTGTAGTCCAACCAAAAATATTGCTACTGAAGCAGAGATGGCCTTCTGAGACATAAAGCCTTCCGTGCGCCAGAATTTCTCTTTGCAAGGCACAGCTATAATCCTCAATAAGATAGTCATCGTCTGGAACACTCTTGAATAGATCATGGAAATCACGATTTCGCTTCTTACTGGCAATGGCAAATCCTGTAAGCTTGGGAGCGCTCAAATTAGGATGCGCCAATGAATTATTGGCAGCAGCAATCGCAGCACCTATGGTAGTGCCAGTAGTGACTGAGCTTCCGCGTTTCCTGTGGCTTTGTCGTAGCGCACTTCGGAGACTGGACGTTCGTTGCACGCCGTTCTCTTTATTCGTGGAGTCGGGTGGGGGAGGAGTACGTTCGCGGCTCACAGGCTCGTACAGCGAACGCGGGCGACTTGACGGTTCCTCCGGAGCAAAGTCTACAGGACTGATCGGGGAGTCTACAGGGGCAGATTCAGAGCGAGCGCGTGTGTCAGATACGTCAGGGAACCTGGCATTGACTGGAGATGCAACAAGGCTGGGCGCTTCAGCAAGCCCAAGTTGGCTGAGACTCAACTCGCCAGCCCCGATTGTCGACACCGCGGACTTCCTGTTGCTTTCCTTCCTGTCTGCCATCTCTGCAGTGGGAGTAGGTTCGGCGTCGTCTTCAGCGTTGTCGGGTTCAGGCTGTTCCTGAATATTTTGGGATACGCTTCGACCCTTGTTTCCACCAATATTCAGACCGGTGTTGCTAAATGAGTTGGCAGCGTTCTGAGCAGCTGATATCATAGAAGAGAAGAAGCCGCCTGCAGGGTTCGGGTTCGCGTTGGGCGTTGCCTCACCACTTTCTTGAGTCGGTGTCAACGGAGCGGAGACAATATGAGAGAGTTTGCTAGGGCCGATGTTTTGTGAATTGGATCGACTCCTTCTGTTCGCGCTCATGCTTTGCGAGGAAGGTCGGCCATTTGTTCCTGGGCTACTCGTCGGACTACCCCAGAAGGATTTCCGTTCAGGAGACGACTGGCCGGATCTGTTGGCGAACTCGGTAGGTGTAGGTGGAGTATTTACTATAACAGGGGCTGGCTTGTCACCACTGGGAGGGGTTCGTGGAGGAATATTCGTGTCAACCTTGGGTTGGACTCTCCCTCGCTTTTCGGGTGAAGCAACTTTAGCTGCGGCTGGTGGCTCGAGGACAGGAAAGGTCTGGGTGAATTCAGGGTCCACCGATATAATGGGCTGATGTTCGTCGTGAGTTTCGAGCGTTACTTGGGGTTCGCTTGCTGGTCGACGTTCAGGACTGGAGCTATTCCCAGAGCTCTTCTTGGGTTTAAAAATTTCCTTTAATCTACCAGCTGGCGAAGGAGAGCGTCGAGCGGAACTTTGAGGGGGGAGCAAGCCCGTCTTACTCCGACCGACCCGGCGATCCTTCGAGTCGACCGAATCGAAACCAGTTGATGGAAACGTGGACGACTTCGATGCACTGCTATTGGAGTCGTGATCCGAAAGCGACGGCTGAGATTCTGGGTGGTAATTTGTTTGTATAATTGAAGAATTCGTAGTCAAGTGGCCGATTTGAGAAGGGTGAGTCGAGAAAGGTGGTGGATGTCGAGAGTTGGACCTAGTAAGCCGTGACGATGGTTCCAGTTAGATTGATCAGATTGACAGAGCACAGACGGTAGTATGGATAAGTGGAGTTCAGTAGGGAGGTGGACACGGGGAAGACGGCAGATGAACCAGGCCAAGCCAGCTGGGCACAATGATTACCAGAAAGGAGGCGAAACAAAAATAGAGAGAACCACAGGAGAAAGACAGTAGATGACAAGCAACAAATATGAAGCATGTAGGTATAGACGACCAGAGCGCCTTGTGGAGCTCTGTTCTTCCATCTCTTAGTGCGATACCTTGATTCATCTGTCTCGTCTTTTTGTGTCATCTTAATTAAGCATGGATGTCGCAGAACGCCTGACCGAGGGGTCTCAGCCTCGTAGCTGTTCCTGCGCAACAAACAAAACAATCCGGATCGGGGCAATCGTCGCTATGAGAATCGAGGCAATGATGACAAGGGAAAAAAACCAAAAACAAGACGGAATATGGAGCTAAGACGGAAGAAAGGGACAAGAAAGTTTAAAACTCACGATTCGTTTCCATCGGATTCGTAAGACCGATGGCTTTGGCTTGTACTCTCATCCTCATCACCCGCAATATGCCCAGAACGGGTGCCATCACTTTCTAAAGTTTCGCGGCTGGATTGCGAATGGGCAAAGACACTAGAATCGTCATACGAAAGTCCTGCCGCCTCCCGATCTTGTTTTCTTCGAAGGCGCTTGGAAGATATTGACTTGGGCAGCAGCTTATTCAGTCCGGAATTGCTGCTGTTATCCAAGGTTGTTGTCATTGTCGCAGTCGCAGTCGCCGCGCGCCGACGGGCCTAACCGTTCGAGGTCAAATATGACGGGAGGAAGGAATTAAGTCGGATTCGCTAATGTCTAAGTACTCGTGAGTTGTTGATGTGCTCGCTGTGGCGGCGATTATGAGAAACGGATGCTATAACCGCAGAATAGAGCTCGTAAGAAAGTTGTATGACGCTGGTGTAGGAAGAAGAGAAGAAGAAGGGGAAAATTATGCGGAGAATAGTAGGCCGATCTAGTCTCTGCTTGTCCCGATAGGCGATAAAGGTCAAGAATATAGATCGAGAAGCTATGAGGTCTTGTAGTCGGGACCGAAGAACCAAGAAGCCAAGGATAAAAGAGTTGACGTCGTTGGTTTGTTCTAGCTCAAATGATGGCTAATGGTGACAGGCCAGACTACGGGCGACCTGGAGTCCTGGGCCACGCCAAGTTGGGCCAAGTGCTTGATTTGGTTTCTGTAGAATTCCTCAATCAATTGGTTGGTATCCAACTATCAACCGCATGCGTAGGTAGGTGATTTCCAATCTGTAACTTGTAGCTGAGTACTTCCTACTACGGATACCTAGGCAATACTAAGGTATTTAACCGTGGCCGTTTTGGAAAAGGGATATGTAGTCTAGACTGCCTGTCAGCGCAAATTCGTCTTCTTTCGGTTCGTGGAACTCCTCACTCACTCCAGGGACTGTAACAACCACCGAGTGTAAGCTCCAAGTTAACCGACAAACCCGCGTATGTACAAACCCCTGGCGCTTTGCGGGTTGCATACTAAGGGCGCCAATCATGACGTTTGTATGTGATGTATGGGATGGATAATCGTACTGATCCTTGTTGAAGTTCTTACCAAATAATGGATGTGGACTAGATTGCGTGGCGCAGCAACCAAAACCCCTAGGGGGTTGGTTCAGAGGGTCGAGTATCCAGTGAGTGTATGATGCCTGTAGGTCCCTAGCAAGCCTACCTAGGTACCTATTCATAGAAATTAACTTGACATGAAAGAAGGTCGAGTGAGTTCGAAACAAATAACGTAGATGTGTTGTCACTATTCCAAGATCACACACTTACTGTATGTAATTTGTTGACCCATACTCCGTAGGTAGATTAGAATTTGCTAGCCCTTTTCTTTTCCTTTCTTGCTATCATGGGCGGGCTACATAAGCATCGGCCCGAGCCCTGGAGGTGGCATTAGTGTAGCGGAGGATCAGTACTGTACAGTACAAGCTCACATCAGCCTGCGCAACTTCTTTGAAACAATACTATACTGTGCCCGTTACTATGGAGTTGGAGTTGCTCCATGGCCGCAAGTGTAATATTCTTAATGTTTTTATTGTATTTTCTATATTACCAACAACTGATTCAAATACCGATGGAGCCATTGCTTGAATCAAGCTTCATGTTATCAGTAGTTTCCATGTACCAATCAAACAAGCGGAGGAGAGAGTCTCACAGCGCCAAGCTCTGATGACATCTGATTCATATCATGTTTACCAAGAAATGCAATCGAATGCCATTTCATAGTATGTTTCGCAGCCTTTCTCCACAGCAAAGCGGAAAAGTGAGGTGTCGTCATGAAATTTCCGATCACTGTAAGTAATCAATCTACCTAATTAAGCAATTTATTAACCCCGCCAAATGCTAAAGTGATCACCGATATGGATGCTTTGTTTAGTATTATGTGAAGAACTGAATTTTATCAAAAAGTGAATGACATAAATATAAATCTTTCCTGACTGATCAACTGCTGGAGAAAGTCTTTTATACCAGATCTCAAGTTATATTTCTGCTCTGTCCCTCTACTAACTTCAATAACGGTTCTCCCCATCTCGATTAATTAACCTCCATCCGTCACTCTAATAATATCCAACCGACCTAGGTAGTACACAGGATTGTCGACCAAGATTAGTACTCGGTACCTTAGTACTTTAACTGGCCTGGGGCCTCTCTAGCTCCCCACATTTGACCTCGTCACATTCCACATCACATCCCTCAATATCGGCTCTTTCAAGTATAACAGCAAACACACCTTTGCAAAACCACAAACTCTTGCAAACCACCCATGGAATAATGGACTCATCGCCGCTCGTCAAAGCTCACGACCATGTGCGCGCTGCAGGCGTAGCCCATCAGTCGTCAGACAGCACCGTTGCAATCACTGAACACACTCAAGCTGCTGGCGAGTTTGCCAATGCCGCTAGGTCGACCTCAAGCATCGAAGCTCTACGAACCCTCAAGCTCCTGGAAGAACACCATCGAAAGATCGCAGACATCCTTAGACGTCCTACCGCGCCTGCTCCTCAAGTCGACGATACCGATCTCAGCGAAAAGGATTCGTCCGATAAGGCCAGCGGCCTCTCCCAAGATGCGCACGGCAAGAAAGAAAATAAGAACGATTCTCCGGCGTCGAAGAAAATAGCCCCCCCTACACAGAGGAGATATGCCCACCGCGAAATGTCTTCATCCATTGCCAGTAACTTGGCTAATGCTCGCGGCATCCCATCGAAATATCGAGGCCAGCCTCTTGCGCCGAGTGTTAGTAACGACCAAGCCCCAGGCAATCTCGATGCGGCAGCCCATCCTAGAGGAACAAAAGCCAAAATGCAAAACATTATTGAGCACCGGTCTGGCAAACCTACATGGGTTCCTCCCGTCCCTGCGACTACGCGCTCTGATAGCCATGGCAAGGGCTCATCTTCCCCACGGTCGGATACTGCATCTTCCGTGGTAGCTAGTGATGATGGCGGATATACACGATTTTACAACGCTTTCGGAAGTATCATGAACAAGATCTCGGCACCTCTGGCCTTCGCTGGGCTGCCGCTGATCCAAGAAGAATCCTCCATCTCAGAAACACAAGATTCCCCAGAACTGTCCCCCAAACGTAGCCACCTCAAAGTATCCCCATCCAAGGTTCCAGAACCAGACATCACCAAGATATACTCGCAGGCAACATTGAAGACTTTGGCAAGAGACGGACATGGACCGGCCGATTCTTTCTATGTCGTACCCAGTACCGGCCACACCATGTCTTATGCGAATATTCTGAGTTTTGCCGAAAAGGAAAAGAGGCGTCTTGGGGCTTCATCTCATAGCGACCTTCTTGATGTTCCGGATGAAGATGACGACGACTTTGTTGATGCGCGAGAAGCACCCTCGCTATCTCCTGGAGCCAAACGTCGCATCGGCCGTGCTAGCACTGACAAGGAATTAAACAACACCATCGAGGAATTATATACTGAAAACAAATCTCTCAAAGACATGCTCGACAAGCTGACCAAGCGCCTTCATGCATTTGAAGCCAGCGCTCAGAATTCGGCCATGGCCCTTGCTGAAAGTTATCGCCTTATGCGTCCCGGATCCCCCTCTGCCTCACCTCACCCAAACAAGGCTGCAGATGAAACCCTGCGACGCAAGAACCAGGAGATGGAAGAACAGCTCGCTGCTGCCATGAAACAGATGGAGCGACTTGAGAAAGACAATCGTAAAATGCAAAAGGTCCTGGATAAGTATCGTGAAAAGTGGGAAACATTGAAGGCCGGTGCAAAAGCTCGGAGAGAGGCTCAAGGGGTCGGTGAGAGCGTAGACGATGCGTCGACAACTGGATAGATAGGTGATGATATACTGACTTTGAGTTTCATGCAAGGATCTATGATAGTTTATGCCGAGGCGATTCTTTTCTATAGGCACATGCAATACAACATTACCAAATTCTACTATGTAAAACTGTACCTCGAGCGTCCCGTCAGCGCCATCTAGAGCATAGAGATCATCGGTTTGAGGAATATCGTTCTTGAATATCGTTCTTGATAGAAGCTCATGAGTTCCACCAGAAACTTACACTGAAGCTCACACTTAAACTTCTCACATAGTGCCACCACCCGATGGGAATGACTAGTGTGTCTCCTGGCTCTAATATACACTCCCAGTATTCGGTGTCTTCAAGTCCCCTCCTCATCGATTCCAGATCTTCCTCGCCCATATCCTCAGGCTTGACATCCCATCCTTCCAGCACGCCAACGTCCAACTCACTTGTGTTACTCATATCAACACCATGCTCGGGTGCTCTGGGTCGCATCGCAGGTGTAGCACGCGGAGGGTATAGACGGATATACTTTGTACCAACAACCTGACAAAGCAAGTTATGATAACCATCTGTGTGAAGAGGTGTGATGGTGCGAGCGGGACCGAACCAGGCGTTTAGCTGTGGCACGTCCACGGGTGGTTGATTCAGAGACGGGGTTGTGGGATGAGGTGGAACGTCAACCCAACAGAAGTCTGGAATACATATGTCATTGCGTAGTGTTGGGATTTGCCGAAAGAGGTTGTGCTGAGCGAGATAGCCGGTTTTGTTGGCAGTAGAAGGGCCCTTTTCGACATAACGACTGAGGAACTCATGGAACGGGATCAAGTCCTGTCCCCAACCGTCATCAACGTAGCTGCGTCCAAGTTCAACTGGTACGAGACGCCTTCCCCCAAAAGTCTTTGATAGAAGGTATTCGGGATATCTCCAGGGTCGATCTGTAAGAGCAGGCCAGTCTCCAATCACATCTGTGAAGACGATAGGGCGAGGCTCACCCGCGTTGCTGTTCATGTAATCCTCGAACTGTGGCATTGTCCAGCCAGAGTGCCGCGGACACTCCCTCTCGGGCGAGAGCGTCGGTCGTCCATACGGTTCATGACTCGAGAACTCCCGTCGAGATGATTCGTCATGCTTCTGACGTTTGAATGGCCTCTCTTTCTGTTCGCTGGCTACCCAAGCCTCTTCAAGCAACGATAATGTCTTCTCAAGCCATTCCTGTTGTCTTCCACCGCCAGTTGTGATAAGCGCTCTATCAAGCTTCTCAACGATTGCATCCAAGGCCTGTTCTGAAGGATTCTTGCCCGTGCAAAGAGGATGCAGGAGGATTTGAAACGACTCCAGTACACAAGCGTCGGTATATATCTCACGCCATACAGTAGGAAGAAGATCGTAGCGGTAGGCGTAAAATTTGGATGACGAAATAGCTATCACATCCTCGATCCTTTTCTTGAGAAGATCTTCGTCGACTTTGCATTTGCCATCATCCAAGACCAAGTGCTGGTGTAATTTGACTATTGAGTGAGCTTGCCTGGCGAGGAGCTGTGTCATGGCATTGGCCATAGGGTCGTAGTCGTTCTCATCGAACTCTCGGGTTTCCGTATCGCCTGGAGCTAGCTCTCTCAGTATTTCCTGGGCCCCACTGTACATGGCCGAAGACTTTGAACTTTCGCCATGCTTTCTATTCGAATGCTCAAAGAGCGTGTGTGCCTTCTCGAGATACTTGATCAGAACTGGTGCGTATGCTGCTGACGCCATGTCTGGACCCAAGCTTCACGAAGCAGCCATGAATCGTATGTGTGCTTGGACCAATAACCACTGTGACGTGAATTTAAGACGTCATGTAAATGTTGATGGTTGTGAAATTCTTCAAGTTGCTGCATGAAGGGTTCTCTGGCTGGGGAGAAATATGGTAGTTAATAGAAATCATCGTGTAACCAATAGGATCAACCACTCCTTGTCAACCATATATGGACACTGCAATCATCCAGCTTTTGCTCAGCCCGACCACCCCAGTACGCATGTCACGGACTGCAGATTTACGATTCTGGAGAGCTGCTCATGGCACAAATCATCATGAGCGGATTTCATTATTTTACAGATTACACACGTATATCTTAGCTTGTCCACACACCAACGATACCGTCTCGTCTGCCTTCAACAAGATACCCATCTCTAACACGTACACGCTCCACGATGGCGGGAGTCTTGCCCTCCTCAGCTGCGGTGATGCCAGCGCCGCATTCCCATTGTCGTCCCTCAACCTTATCGTACACCTTGACAACGTCCTCGCCCGCAGCGCTGACAATTCGTCGAGCATCAAACATCATGTCCGTGATGGGGTTATCGTATGCGTATGCGTCGTAAATAGACCCTGTTCGAAGATCCCAAATCTGTTCCTGTTAGGTCAAGTACTCCTCAGGTATTAAATGATAGTTACTCACTCTGATGCTTCTGTCCACACTTCCGGTCACCAAGTGCACGTCGTCGAACTGGAGACATGTTACTGCACCGGTGTGACCGACCAGACTGCGATGAACCTGTCCGCTTCGAAGATCCCACAGACGCACCATCCCGTCTGCAGTGCCACACGCAAGGGCCGTCTCGAAGACCTGCAAAGCGCCAACAAAGTCGGCTGAGCTACTTTGAGATCGCCCTGTGGGTCGCCATGTGCTGTCTGTCGTTGTCATACTTGCTGCCGCCGCCCACATAACATCTAATGTTTGCACACAACGGCCCTTTTCAAGATCCCAATGGCGAATTGTCTTATCTGCAGAACCGGAAACCATAACATCACCTCTGAAGTGAAGAGCCGTGATTTCATCAACATGTGATTCCAGGGTGTAAAGAGGGCAATCAGCCATACTGCCCGGAGGGGGCTCAAGGTGATTGTCCGTTCCGAAGGCGATGGCGTCCTCGTCGTCGTCTTTTCCAAGGCCGCCATGAGGGTCGTAGTGTGCTTTGCTGAGATCCCAGAGTCGGATAGTCGCATCCATAGAGCCCGTTGCGAGGATGTTATCCTCAACTTGCAACGCGCGTACCGATGCAGTGTGACCTTCCATATAACCCATACATCTACCAGCATTAAGATCCCAAACTCGAACTGTGTCATCAAGAGCAGCGGTAACCATGGTGCCAAACGGAGCGTCGAAATCAATAGCGGTGATCGTGTCCTTGTGTGCTCGGAGCTCGCGAATAGCGGTACCAGGCTCGAAATGCTCGTGAAGTATAGGCATTGACTTCTTACGATGGACCTTTTTTGTTTTCCGGGGCGTGCTACTGGCTTCTGAGGCGGGGATTTTTTCGTATACAGACTGAGACATGAACTCTTGATCATGATCGTCGGCATCACCAACTAGATCTTGCTCATCCTGAGTCCGTGTGTTTCGTTCGATCTCCTCAGCCTCATCAACCAGCGCCTGGGCCTCGTCAATCCGAATTTCCATCTCGGAAACTTGTCAAGTTAGTAAAGCTCTGAAAATGCAGTTGGCACAGAACATACTGTCATGCTCCAGCATGGCTTCATCCTGTTCTAACCCCGCCAGCCTGTCTAGGATAATTCTTCGCATGCCGTGGAGATTGGCGATTTTGTTATCGATTTCTCGGATTTCGTAACTCGCCATACTCTTTCGAGTGCCCAGCAATCCAAATTCATGCATCATCGCGGCTTTCTCTTTTTTTAACTGCGTCAGCTTTTTGGGGCTTCCTGGTGTTCCTTCTGAATCTTCCAACATCTTGCGACCCCGAGACACCCGTCGCTGAAACTTCTTGCCTTCGTCAGTCAGCTCTGGAAAACTGGCCTGAAAGCCCTGAAATAACGAATAAGGGTTCTCGTGCTCGGGGATGTTGGCGAGAAGCTCATCGGGCAAGTACGTCAAGGCGCGATGCTGAATTTCGTGCGTTGATAGCCTGGAGCGCATGAGGTCGGTGGGGGTTGTCCTTGCCATCGCGAACATGCTTCGCTGGACCGTCGGGCGCTTCATTTGCTTGTGAACCTCAGCCATGGCAGCTTGGTAGTGATGAGCCGTGGCTTCGGCATTGGGACCGATCAAATGAGTAGCTGTAGTTGTAACCTTTCGACTGAAAGCCTCGAGTCCGCGCGTCTACCCAAGAAAGATTGAGGTTAGCGATTTGCGGTCCATATGGGACAATGGATTTTCGAGTATCTACACACCGACACAATGGACTGGTCGTCATCTCCGCCTTCGTCGAAGCCATAGTGAGTCTCTTGGTTCGCCATGGCCACGCTCCTGCCGGAGAGGTGCAGAAGCGGAAGAGAATCAGAGGGCCTTGAAGCGATTGCGTTGAGGTAGGACAATGACGCTGAGGCTTCGGGGGAGGAAAGATTGAAAGAATTGGCAGCTCACGAGGAGTTTATCATGACGCGCCCCGGGATAACCTTGGCTATGGAGGTGGAGGGCAAAAAGACCTGACCACGGTTTGGACTTGGGCTTAGGAGGCTTCTGATCCGAGACGCTAATGTGGGCAGAAGCAAATGGAAATCCCGCTGTAATTGGTTCCTGCGACAGCTCTGCCGCAGCGCTGGAATTGCTGGAATGATCGGCTTGTTCTGAATACTGTACAGTGGCGTGCAGCTTACCTGAGCCCTGCTCTTAACCTAGGTAGGAGTAGACAATTAGGTAGATTAGATTAGGTGCGGCTTTATGCTGGACTGGCTGATGACATCCAAGACCTCCTTCCTTCCTGAGCTTCCCAGCCCCGGAAAGATTACCCCTCCATGGATGCCCGCCCATCAACTTTGTAGCCGATCCACTGTAGGTAATTTTTCGCACAGGCAGGTTCACGAAAAAGAAAGTCCGAGCAAGGGAAGTGCCGGCTCCAGGTAGTTCCGCTCATGCCCTCGGCCTACCAACCATAGGTAGGCAAGGTACCCAAAGGAAACCTGCAGTGGACTCTGTAGGACATCTGTACCCGCTTTCAGCTAACCCTTTGAGTGTGTATTGGGTTTTAATACGACTCATTACGTTGATAACCTCATCTCACCCACTTTGAACAAGTATCAAAATTGGACTTTGTCGCTTTGGGTCAACGCTGAATATTCTTGGTCGTTCGGCTCATACTCCTCCAGCCAAGAAACAACCTATCGCATTCAATTGTTGGTACCGTAATCGATATGGATACCGTTATCAACATGGCCGATGCCGCACACGCGCTGGATCTCGCTCGAATCCGGTTCCAGCTAATGTACGAGTCACTCAATTCCATACAAGTTTCATTACTTGACTTCAAGACTCGATACTGACAGTAGAAGTCGACTCGAGGACACCATTACATTCCATTTGATCGAAAGAGTGCAATTCGCATTGAATAGTGTAAGTGGGATATTAGACCCCTCATGCAACTCCCTGGTCCAAGCAAACATGATAGTTGGTAATTAACTGTGGCCTTTTAATAGACAATCTATGTTCCTGGAGCTGTCGAGCTGCCAGAGGCGAACCTGAGCTTCCTCGACTGGTACTTCCGCGAGCAAGAAAAGCTGCAATCCCTAATCCGACGTTTCGAATCGCCTGACGAGTACCCCTTCTTTCCCGACGCTCTGCAAAAGCCAATTCTCAAGCCTCTAAACTACCCCAGAATCCTGCACGAGAACGACGTCAACGTGAACGACAAGATCAAGCAATTCTATACGGAAAAGTTCCTTCCCGCAGTGTGCCCCGACTTCGGCCGCGAGGAGCGGGGCGAGTCTCAAGAAAACTACGGCTCAACTGCAACTTGCGATATTGCTTGTCTACAAGCCTTGTCACGACGTATTCATTTCGGTAAATTTGTCGCCGAGTCCAAATTCCGTTCTGAAAAAGAGAAATACATTCGTCTTATCAAGGCAGAGGACCGAGAGGGTATCGCAGAGTCCATCACCAATTCTGCTGTGGAAAAACAGGTTCTCGAGCGACTACGACTCAAGGCTTTGACATACGGAAAGGACCCATCTATCCCAGATGGGACAGAAGGAGCGGCAAAGATTGATGTCGATGCGGTTGTTTCAATGTACAAGGACTTTGTTATCCCGTTGACCAAGGAAGTGGAGGTAGAATACTTAATGCAGAGGCTAGAGCCGGACGCCTAATGTTCGTCTATTGCGCAGCGCTCAGATATTCATTAACGGACTTGACCGCCCCAGGGAATTTGCTTGCTTCAATAAGGATCATGTGCCCATGCGCCTTGACGCCCATTTCTTGGAATGCCCGCTTGCTGTCTGCTGCCAGTTCGTCCTCTTTTGTGTAATTGAAGTTTCCATGCGCGACCGCATGCTTGTGCAGCACTTCGTCCTCCATGTGGAAATAATACATGCCGGCTTCCTCCTTGGCCTTCTTGCGCTTTTGGTTCTCGACGTCGAGTTTGGACTCAAGCTCCTGATATGTCTTGGACAAGATCAAGTAGTGGGAGAAATTGTAAGGCTCCTTGTCCTCTACAGCCGCCTCAACCTCGTCGACCAGCATCGAGTAGAGTGGTGGTGCCAGCTCAGAAGGCATATTGATGAGGCGTTCAGAGAATACGAGTCCCACATGCTTGCCGCTGCTGAGGACATCTGCAATAGGTGCCAGGGACGAATTGGTCTGCGCCTTCTCCACAAGGTACTTGATGATATCCTTCATCGGCTCCTTATCTTGGTGAACAGCCGTATTGAGGACGGTGAGAAGGGCATAGGCATCGTTGGCCTTGCCATCAACCTTGATGGTTGAACCAATGGTGGGCTGCGAAAGAACGAGATCGGCGAGGGCAGACATGTTGAAAAGGTTCGCATCAACATCAAATAGTTGTCGCAAAAGAGTCTTAGTTCCGTGGAAGTCGACCTCGGGATCAAAGTTGAACCACTCGAAGTCGACATCAACCATATCGAAGTCCTATGATTCAGTTAGGAGGATACGAGTACGCTATTGTCGAAGTTTGCCTACCTCACCATCGGAATCATCCTCGTCCATCTTGTCAACGTCTGCAGGTGGGACGTCCTTGGCCTCCTCGCGCGCACGCTTCTTGCCCATTTTGAGATTTGTATATAGTTCCGGTCTTGAGTTACTAGTAAAGTCGAATTTCTTGGTGGTTGAGAGCGTTGCTTGGGGTTGGCGCAAAAGTTGTCAATAGGAAGTAGGTCAAATTGACTAGCAAATCTCAAATTCCTTCACTGGGCAGTGATGTCGAGCCAAACATTTTCTATAAGCCCCTCACTAACCTTTTAGAGAGCTGATAAGATAACCAATGCTCTGGGTCTAAGCTCCCGAGCCAACGCCTCCACTTGTCTGGCTCAATTGGATTACCTTACTCCACCCCCGTCGTTCCCCCGTCCGTCCCTGCCGACCGCCGACGACTTGGGCTTGGACCTGGTTGCGCGCAACATAACGCAACGTCATTCCTTCAGCTCCTCTTCTCCATCAACAATTCTTCAATCGCCATAATCGCTATTCTCCATCGCCAGTACTTTATTCGCGATGGATTATAGCTCCACAATCCACGACGTCGAGGACCCCGCCGGCGATTCGCCCTGGGGTAACTCCCCTGTGTCTTCTCCAGCGCGAAACAATGTTGCTGCCTTCAACCCCGTGTCAGCTGAGAATCCTCCGCCTTCTCCCTTTCGCTTCAATACACAATCCTCGAACGGCCTATCTCAAGAACAGTCTACAGCTCAGTCCGAAGAATTCCCCCGTCCAGGCACTGCGACTACGGCTTCCGGCACTGAAGATGACACCGAGGTTTCGGGGACGCTGAACCCTTCAGAGGCGCAGTCACAGTCGACAGCCGCCGACCTACCAACCGAAGACGAAGGACGAGCCACGGCCCAGGGTCACCAATACAACCAGGCTGGTCGGCCAGCTCCGCAGCCTGGACATGAGCAACCCCCGCAGAAACCAGCTGGACCTCAGTACCGACTCCAGGCCAAGATAACAGGACTTGAGCGCACAGGCAAGAAGGACCCCATTCTGCGCTTTGATGTTCATGTATGACTATGCCTCTCTTCTTCTCAGTATTGGACTGACGGTTGTAGACAAACATTCCCCGCTTTCGCACAACTCAATTCCGCGATGTTCGCCGTCTGCACTCCGAGTTTATCAAGCTCGCGGACCACCTGATATCTGCAAACCCGGAAGTGTTTGTTCCTGCGGTGCCCCCACCTCTGACCTCTGCTGGAGCTGGCACAGATGAAGACGAGATTCGTGTCAAAGCCCTGATGCAGCGATGGTTGAACTACGTTTGCAGCAATGAGATCTTGATGCGGGATGATGAGATGGTGTTATTCGTGGAAAGCGATTTTGGCTACAGCCCTATGGTCAAGAAGAAGCAGCCCGCGACAGGTGTGCGCAGAAAGATCTTGAAGCAGTTTGCTCCTCCTCCCGACGACACCCCTGAGCTTGCGGATGCACGGCCAACCGTTAAGCTATTTTATCTAGGTAGCATGGATGCTGGCCATAAGGTTGATAAGCTGGTCAAAGCCCGGAGAGGTAAGCTTTATTTGTACTATCAAACTGCAGAACGCTAAACGGTATCCCAGGTCTTGGTCTCTCCGAAGCCGATTATGGTGCTAAACTTACAGGTATGCACGTCCAGGAGCCCCATCCTGGTCTGGCCAACGCCTATCGAAAGCTTGGTAAAGTCGTTCAGACAGTTGGCGACTACCATGCTGCCCAGGCAACAGCGGAGGCTACGACGATTGGTGACCCGTTCCAATATCATTCTCAGGATGCGTTTATTGTCAAGGAATCACTCACCAACCGCCAAATCCTGATTCGAGAATTTCTACAAGCGCAGGAGGCCACCCGCAGCAAGCTCAACGCAGCCGACCGTCTTAAGGCCAGTTCGAGTGTGCGTCGGGAGAAGGTGGACGAGGCCATTACAGCACTGGATGATGCTCGCCAGCACGAGACGTGGCTGTACAACAAAACCAACCGCGTGACCCAGAACCTTGTTCAAGAGCGACGAAAATGGTTCTCCAGAACCTCTGCCGACCTCCGCCTGAGCATCAGGGAGTACGTACTCCGCGAAATTGAGGCCGAGAGGCGAACTCTGGCCTTGCTCGAGACAGTCCGCCCCGACATTAGATCAATTGATGCCTCGGGCGGCCTGAGCCGACTAGGTCGGGAATCGCATCCAACTGTGCGGCGCTCGAGCCTCGCAGCCAGCCAAGGCCCAAAGGGCGACTCTTGGAGCGGCGTACCTCGTCGTTCAGATGCAACAGGTCGCAGTGTGTCAGGCAGTCTTATCAGCAAGGTATCAGAAGAGGGCGACGGTGAAGAGAATGCCGAGGCTGCCCAAGGGCTTCAGGCTGCCGGTCGTACAGGCCTCCAGGGTGTCAATGAGGAGGATGATGAGGATCGAGTGGATGCTAGAAATGCTGCGAGTCGACTGGCCGCCAGCACTTTCTAAGCTGCTTTGCTGGGACGCTTATGGATGATGAACAAGAACTTTGCATCAGACTCATTCCTCTTTTCTCTTTTTGATAGCATCGCTCCGAGCCTGGTGTTATTTGAAACTGTATGGTTTATCTTTATCTCTGGTGCTCTTCGCTTGTACGTGTAAGGCCTCATAACTTGCATTGAACATTGTGACGTGTCTTGATAAACAGTACGCAGCAATCAACACCCTCGAATTTGATAATAACACTACTCTCTGGTACACCACCAGCATCTGCCATCTGCTGTCCGATCTTTGAAGTGATAAGCGGTGTGAGTGGGATGCGTTTTTCTTAGCTCCCGATCGCGGATATGAAGTAGATCTATCAGGGTGGAGTTTGAATAAGGTCGTCATAATTGGGCCCAATCATTGTAAATTCCGATGGAAAGGTATGTTTCATTATTCACATGGGTTTCAGCACTGGTGTTCACTGACCCTAACAAGATAAAGAAGTTTAAACTCATTGGACGTTTCTGCTTAACACCGGAGATCGGTCTGAAGGGAACCCAAAATCTATGCTCACCGATGCCGAGTCGCAGGATAGCACATGCATGCAGCGGTGGTACACAACAGCCAGCTGCTCGAGACTATCACGCAAGTGACAATTGCATATGCGTGATACATAGCAAACTCAGTGTGCACATATGCTGTGTTACTTCTGACACAACGGAAAGAAGGCTGTCAACTAAACGTCAGCCAGGTCTACGCTCGATCTTGCAGGAAGAGGATGATGGCGACTGAAACCCAGGTTTGATGTTAATGATAAAGTGAATGCTGAGATTCAGAACAAACCCTTTAAAAAATAGGTCAACTATTTACAACTTCGTAGCGACCCCGACTATATCATTGTCCCTGGCGAGACGAAAGTTCCTAATGCCATTATATTCAGGTATTTAAGCACATGCCTAAATGGTTGGCTATGTTCGTAAACTTGGCTTGATATTCATATGTATGTAGAAACTTATTGAAGGATCCTGATGGGGATGGGGCCCAGGGCAAGGATATTTATGGCTAGAAGCATAAGAACTGCAGTAACACTGTTGTGATGATGGCGACGGATAGTATTTCTCGTTATTTTACAGCATAATACCGTTAAAAGAGCTGGTGTGGGATTGCCTTGAGACAATCTTTATGAGTTGCTCATATTGTCGACAGTTTATTTCTTTCTGTCGGAAGAGACTCGTCGAGGATGAGTCAAAGTCACTTGGTGGTGTTCAAGATTGAGTGGCGGTGTGAGAGGAATAAAGATTTCCATGGCTCCTACGTCTCTGTACTGACCATGCAGTATGTATTTAGTTATTTTTGATGTGTTTCATAGAGGCACGGCTATTCTATGCGAGGGTGTTGATTTAGATTGAGCCGACCCGAACTGTTTTTCGAGGCCCAGAATCGTGGCCATCAACCACGGAAGCAATGAGGCCGCTCTCAAACTTGGCAACTGGGTCTGTTAATCACGACCGTTGCGATCAATCGACTTTGTCGGTAACTCGGGTGCTGATAACCTCGCATTAAGCCTGAATCCGAAGCTAGCGAGCCCGTGCTATTGGAGGTCTTTAGCCGTGATTGATAGTTATCAGTATTTGGCTTGGCATGGCTGGGCCTGCCTCAGGCATTGGCTTGAAACTGTTGGCTAGAAATTCTCTGCGATACCCAGGGGTTGGGATGAAGCAATGGAACCCCAAGTGCATGAATCTCGTCATGTCTACATACATCTTGAGAAGCTTTAACCCTGAGATGGCGCAATGTAGAGATAGCCACGGCATACCAATCAGGCACGTCAATCTGGAACAGCGGAATATTTCGTCCTGAAGAAAGCCAAAGTGTCATCAAGTGAGCGTGCAGTCTCGGCACTTAGCCTGCCAGGTCTGGGCCAAGCTGAAGTTTGCGGCAAAAGCTGCATTTGTGATTATTTCCTTATGCCCGAATGGTGTAGAACGTCGTCTAAGAAAGACCAGGTCTCTCGCATGTCTGTGGACCCAGTTTTGTGTGAAACGATGGGTGCAGATGTATCCGTAGTACGATGGCTGCTGTGAGGTTCGTCATGCATATTTGTTCTTGTTGGCAAGATTTAGGCGCAATGGCGGCAATTTTGCTAATATGATAATTCTGGGCACCTAGGATGAGCAACGCCAGATTTGGACATCATGTTTCTTACATTCTTGGACAACAGATCGCCATGAAGATGGCCATAAGGTAAAGAAGGCGGATGCATTCATATCCTACCCCGTTACTTGGAGGGTTGGATTACGGGGTACGGGGTTCACTCTCTGGGCATCCCTGCCAACTATCAGTGAATAAACTAATATTAATAAGGGCCGAATCAAAATACCTTATTCTCTCGCGTGGTACGGAGTAGAACGGGTTCCCTGTACCCTTGTCAGTGGATGAGAAGACCGCTGTAAACGGGCAGTGGATAAGTTCAAGATCCATGACAATAAACGTCCTTAACGGTTGTCAATGCTCACCCATCATAAACAATGGGTTTGAGAATCCTCTACAACTTCCCCCACAACATTTGTCTATATGACACATTGTTTCAGAAAGTGATGGCTGTTGCAGAATATTTAAGCATTAATTTATGACAGGCTAAATGGGTACGAGACATGGATCTTGGACGAAATCGACCACTTGCCAGGTACAGTAGAAAGATGGGTTGGTTGTTATTGAGAAGTGCTCCTTCTTTACCCTACCTACCTTAGTAGGTAGGAGCATCTAAATCTGCTGTTTGATGTCATGGAGACGCCTCCGATTGGTGAAAGTTAGAAGGTACTAGGTAGGAGGGAAAGAGCTACCCTGACGGAGGCAAGCATCTCTACCTTGGTAGGCACGACTGCTACATTTGTATCAAGACCTATGATCTCTTTTCTCTTAACTCACATCATCTCATGATTCATTGCGAGAATTATGTATAGTTTGAATCAAACCACCCGAGCCGTGGGACTTTGTCGCTCTACAACCATATCCGTCTACGCAATCTCGAGTTGTTTTGAGTTCTCGAGCCATCATGGTTCTGATTTCGATACTGCTTGAGTGGCAGAGAAGTTCATTATGACTTGACCATTCAGTTTACAGCTTGTAGCTAACAGGTATTGGCCGCTGATTGAGAACAAAGGACTTATTCATAATGAGCTTGCCCAAGACAAGATAGATAGTTTTTGCAAACAATAAACTCGACCACTATTCGAAACTTTGATCAACTCCGAGACTCACTCATTCGATCATTCCTCCGTCATGTCAATGAATTCGATTTCAAGCCAATAAAAGCATACTTAGGTCGGGGTTAGTCCAGTGCAGAGACCGGCAAGTTCCTCTTGCATGACATGGACGTCAACAACACCCTACGACCATTCTATCTTCACAGTACCATACCATGTCACTCACCGCGATATCGGGCAGGCTAGGAGCCACACCATAGTCCTGTTGGTGCTTGGCTCGGGACTGCAAGTCCCATGGTCCCCGGTCCACCTGGCCGTCTTCCGTCGCAAAGTTGTGCAACAGTATCTACGGCACGCTCGTCGTCACAATTGACGATCTTGTTTCCTCGTTGGAGCGGGCACCAGTCGCAACCGCCATCCGTTAGATCTCGACACTCTATCAAATCGTGGCACCTAGCGAAAATACACCTCATAGCAGCACCCTTTCTCAACCAATGCAGTAACATTACGGATATGTCTTCTACCTCATTCGATACAGATCCGACAAGACACCAACTCGCTACAGTACGTTGACCAAATGCTATGTAGCTAGGAGGGCCCTGTAAGGCCAACGCCGCTAACAAGACCCTTGGTAGCGTGCCCCGCGAACAAGCATCAAGCCCTCAGTGACGCGCCCCATATCTGCATGCGAGACGAGACGGACGCCCGCTCTCAGAGAATTTTGACCGCAAAACATCCACCAATTCAACTCTCTTGGCCAGGCCCTGGTCCACGCACATGGCACATATCTGGCTCGTCAGGGCTCCAGGGACAGGACCGTCCTGCGCCCCTCTGCCGGTACGCCATTGCCATCATGCTAAGTCCTGCAGCTAGTTAGTAGATTACTATTTGACAACGAGTTGCGGAAGCTCTTTGTTTTCCGCCGATAGCTTGTTGATCCCTGACTGGACCTCCTCTTGTCATTTTAGACGCCTCTGGACGCCGGCCACCTTGGCATTGGGCAACTTGACGATAGCACACGCCCTGACTCCAGATGACTCTGTCTAAATTCGGACTCCTCTGGTCTAACTTCCGGGCGAAGTTCGAGAGAGTGTTATCTACTTAAGGGGTGGTGACCCAGCTTTCTGAGTCCCATTCTCCTGTGTCTAAACAGTATCAGGTCCAGTTACCTGCCCAAATTGGTTCCATCATTTGCATAAAAAGTCCCCAATTCCCAAGTTTCATATTCACCTCCATTCTTTTCAACATTGGCCTAGCTAAACACTTGGCACTTGAAGCACGTCCACGAACTATCCTAGGCCTTTACCCCCACGCGCTCGTCAGTTCCCACGTTTCTACTCTCCGCGCCAGCCAATCCGCTTTGCTGTAAATGCCCCAAACGGCAACTGATCAAGCCATCGACCGACTTCAAGTCTCCATCCTCAATCAATATCCCACCTTTATCCCACGCTTCAAGCATTACTCTTAATAGCTATGGCCCCAGTTGCTACGGGAGAGACCGCCCCGGCGCATATACCTGTTGGTCCCTCAAAGCCGTTGACCATCAGCGCTTCTGTCTTGCATGGTCCCCGCGATCTGCGGATGGTAAGTCAATCATGACAACCGCCCCAGTTATAGTTATAGATTCAGCCCTACCCGAACACATGCCTGACTGATGACGCGCACCAGGAAACTAGAATCATTGAGGCTCCGGGAGCAGGCGAACTTCAGATTGCTGTCAAAGCAACGGGTATTTGCGGCTCGGACGTTTCCTATTACAAAAAATTTGCCAATGGCGATCTTTGTGCCTGCCATCCACTGTCCCTCGGCCATGAATCTTCCGGCGAGGTTGTTGCTATTGGTTCCCAAGTGACCGGCTTCAAGTTGGGAGACCGAGTTGCTCTTGAGGTTGGAGTTGCCTGTGGAAACTGTGGCACTTGCCGCAAAGGTCGGTACAATCTGTGCAAAAAGTTGCGTTTCAGAAGTAGTGCCAAAACATACCCTCATTACCAGGGCACATTGCAAGAGAGGATCAACCACCCTGCTGCTTGGTGCCATAAGTAAGTCGAGTATGAATCTTATGGGGATAGTGGTTTCTGACGCGCACAGGCTTCCAAACAACGTCTCCTATGAGGCGGCTGCTCTTCTCGAACCCTTGTCTGTAGCTATTCATGCAGTGAACCGTGCAAGACCAGAGCCTGGTTCCACTGCTCTAGTCATCGGAGCTGGCACTGTTGGCTTGTTGACTGCCGCAATGGCTCGCCAATCGGGTTGTACTTCAGTAACTATCACTGATATCGACGCTGGCCGTGTCAACTACGCTGTGAGCCAAGGATTCGCGACGCATGGGTTCGTGACCCCCCTCTCACGCTTAAACTCGTCCAACTACTCTTCGGGAATTTCCACGCCCGCCACTGGTGCTTTGACGCCTGCCAGTACGTTTTCGACGGCAAGCCGCTTTGATGGAGCCAAATCTCTGGCTGCTGACATACTTGCCTCTTCGACCTCCCCAGACTCATTCATACTTGAGGAGGATGAGGATGGCGTTGATATCACCTTCGAATGCACTGGGAAGGAGGTTTGCATGCACACAAGCTTATACGCGACCAAAGCGGGCGGCAAAGTCATCATGGTAGGTATGGGAACTCCTGTTCAGACTCTCCCTCTGTCAGTAGCCCACCTCCGTGAGATTGACATTTTGGGCGTATTCCGATACTCCAATACTTACCCTACTGGAATTCGACTTCTATGTTCTCAGGCTGCGAGCCCCTCTGGCTGTGGCCTACCTTCGCTGGACGACATGGTGACACATCGGTTCAAGGGACTTGATAAGGCACAGGCTGCTTTTGAGCTTGCAACACGCACCAGCGACGATGAGGGCAACCTTGTTTTGAAGATTGTGATTGAAGCATGAAGCATCTCTTCTAGTTCAATTTGTGATTTGATTTGAAAGATAGACATAGATATCCAGACAGCAGCATGATTTAATGGCAGGTTCTTGAAGGTCTTTGGAGTTCAGATGCTCGTTTCTAGTGGTATTGGTTTTCGCAGGGTTACATATTGGGGCCAACAATGTTTCTAAAAAAGAATGACGCCTAGCAACTGTTTTAGCTGTTACAAAAATTACCAACTACCTAGGTAGGCACAAAGATCATGCAAGAGTGGTTGGGAGTTTTAAAATTAAGATATAAAAACTCAACTATCTATTTTCGTTTCACAGCTGAGCTCTCGAAACTTCATCCGGATATTAACAGACGTGTTGCGGTTAGACTGCTTGCTGAGAAATGATCTAACCAGTTTTTATAATGTTTGACATTCGTTATCTACCTCTAAACACCTAACGCCGGGCTGAAATGTTTCGGGGCAAACTCATCACAGTCATAAGATTCGTTGCGCTTCGGAACTCGCACTCAAATGAATAGCTGCTCTTAAAGTTGAATGTCGCCAGCCCCACGAATATTATATGACTGGTCAACAAACTCCTGACCAGGGCCAGGACCAGGAACAGCGCCTCGTCGATGGGCAGCTTTTGCAGTCTCAACGATGTGAAACTTCTTGCCCACGTCGCGGGCTTGACCGAGGTTCTGGACAATACCGTTGAGCAGCCTCACTAGGTTCACATCGTTCGCCTCATGGAGCATCTCTCGTTCGAAAGAGGCTTTATCAGAAGGAATGACGAGGTCCAGACGGCTCACAAGAGCCTGGATCTGACGGAGAACAGTAGATGAAGGTGTGGTGTAGTCAGCATCCATGCTACTAGGATCAACCGGATCGCCGTTGACGTAAGAGGGGGGGAGGCGCTCAAGATAGGTGGTGAGTAGGTGAATTCGGGACTGAAGCATCTTGGTGGCATTTGCCTTTGCGGTCAGAGCGGCAATCATCTCATCTTCCTCTGGTGTAAGGGCAACCTCATCCTCTTGAGCGAGATCCTTGCTCTCCTCGTCTTGGCTCTCAACCAGACGGCGCTTTCCTTTACCATTCGACTCAATAGATAGAGAGGGCTTGTCTTCCTTGGGGCCAGCAACAGCCGCGTTTCCTCCTGAAGCAGCCACATAATTCATACTGATCATCTCGGTCTCATCGGTTTCGACAGAGTAGGGCAGCTCTTTGAACTTGAGTTTGAGTGTAGGCTCTCCATCATCCATCTTCTTATCCTCGCCATCGTTTTCAGTTTTGGGATCGTCGACCTCGTAATTGCTTTCGTAGATGGTGAGGGGAAGCTTGCCGCCAACGGAGTGATCAAGGACCTGCTCCGGATGGAAGCCTAGTAGCACGGCTGACTCGTTCCAGCCTTGGAGAATTTGATTGTGGATGGGGAGGATAGTCGGGGTAGGGCCTGAAGATGGTAGGAGAGTGTACCATCCGACAAGGTCGAGTTGTCTATCTTTATGGACGGTGATCACTAGTATATGGTCAGAGAAATAGAAAGACGGTGCATCGGGCATGACTGACTCTGCTCTAGGCGTGTGCTGAAGCGGTCGCCATCAAGGAGGTAACCGCCTTGTGCACTGTGCTCTTGACGAGTATGAGCTTCGAAGGCATGCTCGATCGTGATTTCGCGGCCATTTTGCTGCCCTAATAAGACACCAATGATGGGTCCCTCCTGTTGACGAAGAGTGTGCCGTGTGATATAGTCGGAGATGGTGAGAAGAACGAGGGGGTGAAGGACTGCCTGGAGCTCTGAACTCTTCTGGTTCGAGAGAAGAGGATTGGCGGGGGTTGTGGTAGTCATGACGAGCTGTAAGAAGTTGATCGGTTGTGTATCGTGTACGAAATTCGAAGACGGACGTGGAAATTGCGCGGTATGGGCTAGTAGGGGTGTCTGATATTAGAAGGTTGGGTTGATGTTGAGCGAAGCTATCGTTAGCTTGGCCGATAGACTATAGCGTGAAGATGATGAATGTCGGGTTGGGTGAGTTGGAGATGGGTTCCATTGGAGGTCATGCCCGGGGAATAACAATGCCCCGCGCTCAGTTTAGCTCCAGGCTGTTGCTAGCGACCTAGGCACCTATATTTAGTGTGGGGTTGCTGGTTTTGGTTTAGAAGAGTGGTAGACGGGATTTCGATGTTAGGTCAGCATTCAATTTCCGTTTTAAATTCGATGTCAGTTGCATGCGACCCTACATAGTAGATTTTGCCGCCATTTGCGGTTCCATTGTTTAAAGAGATGATGGACAACATCTAATTTTAGGTGAGTGGCCTGATCCGGTACGTTACTGTACCATTGTTGGTTTTTTTGATCTATTTACCTATTGATATAATTACAGTAACCTACATTGACGTGACCTCGCTCGCTTGGTATAGTACCTAGAGTAGGCCGACGGACGGACCCCATCCATCCTTGGTTGGTATCTATGCCCTTGTTAAAGCTTTGATCATCAGGAGCTGAAGTCGGATCCAGTTGATGCGCCAGATCCTTTGTCCAAAACTGCCCGCGGTTGCAGATCTCTCGGCATGACACGATAATAACAAAGATACTAACTAACCAGTACCAAGGCATGTATCACATCACGACAGGTCAGGTCAGGTCAGAATAATGTATCGTGGAGCGGCACAAACTTTATACTACCCATTTCTTCAACGAGTGGAAATCTTAAAACATGGATCTTTTTTACTTACTCAAGGTTGATACTGAAGAAAGTAACTCAGCCCAAGGAGCTTACTTGCCGCATCTCCACAGGTAGGAGGTATGCAAGTACATATGCAAGCAGGCATTTGATTTGGCTCAAACAATGTGGACATTTTCCTTTACCTATCCTCTCTTTCTCCTGCCTACCCGAGTCTCACCTTTTTTCCTCTTTTTTCTTTCTCAATTGCATCTGTGCTTTCCTTCTTCTTTTTTTCTCTTCACCTTTGTCTTATCCAAAATTAATCTGCCTTTGGTTTTTCTTGAACAAACCGCCTTTATCATACATATATCATTATCATTCCTCCCTCTACCTTTC